>JAJHUR010135992.1:0-16132 GCA_027495735.1 Lutjanus campechanus | reverse complement strand
CTCCCCATTATCGCCTGAAGACAGAGGGAGAAGCCAGGATGACTTGTTGAGGTGGCAGAGAGAATCTGTTGGACTGGCATTAGGCTGCACAACTCCCTACAAACAGCATAGGATCACTCACTTTCCCACGCATGGTTCAAACAGGCTATAAATATATTCCTAAATATAAGGTCTGAATTCTAGAAAAAACATGTTTTATAAGTCTCTTCTTTCTATCTCAGACTCTCAGTTCCCATACAAGGAAAAGAGCAAAATCCCTTTCAGATGCCGTTTAGAGTTCATGTTGCTGATTTAAATTGCAGGACTCTGCAAATCAACGGCAAATCAAATATCCACCCCATATAACCCACCTCCATATCTCCAAAATTGGCTTTTTGTCAGTTACAATCAAAGGTACTTTCAGTTGCTCCCCCTTTCTCTCTGCCTCTTTTCTCATGTGTTTCTTTAACTCGCACTGGAACAGTATTTTTAGTTGTTGCTTGTGTGTCGGCTGTTGCTTATTTTAGTTGTTGCTTGCATTTATGTGTCATTACTGGCCGGTATTAGCTACGTTTACATGGACAATATTTCTTCAGTTTGATTCCGTTCAGGATTGTCTGGTTTGTTTGTTTTTTGCCTGTTCCACATTTATTAACGTTAAAATTAATGTTCACTGAATGAGTAAGTATCTGTTGGTGAGTTGTAAGAAATCATTACTCTTCAGAGGGAGTAGATGTTTTAACGGTGGATTTGAGCAATGTGTTGATGGAGTCACTGAACTCCGACTTCAGAGTGTTTTGGAGCAGTGAGCTTTTGTTTTCAGGATAACAGGCTAAACTCTACATTGACAGACAATTGACAGAGTTATAAACAGCTGATCAACTGACAGTGTGGGCCTCCTATAATGTGTAATAATGCATCTGTCTGAGAGCTTCAGTCTGGGGGGGGGGGAGACAACTTGCTTCAACCACTGATCATATATTAAATAGTGATTCAACCTATTTAATATACAGTGCTCATTGCAGTACTCATATTTTTTCCTTGAACTGTTAAATAAAATGATTTGATAAAAGGTGTTTACATGCCCCAAAGCATTATCAGAATATAAATTATTTGACAAGTGCAAACTGGTTCTTCCCACTGTCAAGCGTCTAATCAACCAGAAATATAACAGGAGCGGAAGATGAAGTGTTTTTTGCTGCTAATTTTCAAGATGAACCCACAGCGTATGATGGGAACAACATTAGCGTTAGTGTTATTGGTTGTATCCGCTGCTGACCAGTTGTGTTTTGCTACTGTCATTTTTCTGTTCCTCCTGGAAACTAGTTTGTGACATGTCACTTACCCCCTCGTGGGGCAGACAGAAAGAGTATATTTATTCCAACAGGAAAGTAATCATCATTTTCATTTTGAACAGATTATCAAAGGTTTACACCACCTCTATCATTGAAAACTCCCCCCAACTGGACCAGTATCTTCTGATTCAGGTGTTTACACGAGGCATTTTTATTCTGATTGGGTTATTTTTCTTTATGTGTGGAATATTAGGGTCCATGTAAATGCAGATACTGATTTAGTAAAGAGTCACCAGAAAGGGCCACTGACTTCCTTTATGAGCACATTATGTAGTTTTGGCTTTGTCAGACTAAAACCAGTCCTCTTTTGCTTTGATAATTTTCCAGTCACAGGATCACAAATGTTTTTTACAAGTACTGAAAGTTCTCTCTCACACAGTATGTGCTAATGAATATGATTTCAGGCATAGACATACAGTATGCATATTTTCTTTCTTTTTGTCAGTCTCCAAGCTATGACATTTCTGTCAATAGAGCAGATGTCTTGCTGAATCTTGGATACAATCCAAGCTGCAGAATCCATAGTAGAACAGTCACACTTTCTGCAGCCTGCTTAGCTGCAGAGCCTTCTGCGCATAGTGCTGCAATAGGCAATGAAAGTTTTTCATTTTAAAACCCCACATTGCTGCTACCTCTCTGTAAACACAACCTCTCTCTATCTGGTAAAGTTAAGTTAAGACCAGTGGTGTCCTGCTGGCTCAGCTTGGCCTGTAAAGTCTGCCTGGCGCATGGGTGACATGTCTGGCATGCCACTGCTGGCTCTTTTTGATACCGCGGAGAGTGTGTGACTGGCAGGCCATGTTTCTCGTGTCTCCAGCCCCTGAAACAGCCATCACTCCAAGAGGATGTTTTCAATCCCCCCGGCCCCGCACCCCCTCGCCGCTCTGAGAGAAGGTCAAGTTTGGCCCATCAGTCATTGACCAAAGGGCGGGGCCTAGCAGCTGGTGGCCATCAACGGCCGTTATGATGTTCAGTAGTCCCAGCCCTATCACATGTCTGACCTTATCCAGGGTTTAATAGTTACCTTTTGTTCAGCCTAAACGCAATCACAAGAATGGATACAAAGATTCTGAAAAATTTAGGTACCCATTAAAGTAGAGTAAAAAGTAAAATTGTTGCTCTTTAAATTAAGAAAATATCAGAGATTGAAGTTTAATTAAGTGCTTGTGTATCAATGTCATTGTGGCTGCACCAGCAAGTATTCATTTTTAAACCCAATTAAATCATGATTATACTTTAGATTATGTCGGACCAAACTTATAAACTAACTTAAAATTAAGAAAGTTGCACCAAAGCTTAAAATTCCAATTTAAACTGTAATACAAAATTAACTTTAATTCCCTTTTTGAGATGGATTGAGCAAAATAATCAAGGTCCCCAAAGAGTTATGGGTCAGACTCAAACTAACTGAGTTTTATCATGCGTGTCTTCTTTCTTTCATTCCAGTTGATTTGTTTGAACGGTATGCCAGTTTTTGTCAACTTTTTAGCCAGCTAGCAAACAATGGAAAATTGTGCAACAGCGCTGCTTAAATTTGATGCACTCGTTTGATTTTGCTGAACTCTGATTAGAACTAATCTTAGATTAAATTCATCCGTGTTGGTGTGACCTCGTCTCAGAGTTTAAGAGTAAACTTTAACATCATGCTTTCATGTAGCTCTATAACACATTTGACCTCACATGAAGAATGCTACACGCACACACGGGTCATATGTGTGTGCACTGACACATTCAGCTGCACGTCACGTGAGTTCAAAGAAGGAAGCCCATGAGGTGGTCGTTTGTGTGTTTACCCAGGTTTGGGTCAGTGTTTTCAGGTGCATATACACCTTTACATGCCCTTCTTTCACCACTCATAGACACGCACGCCCACACACATCATTTACGCTTAAACCTATACCCATATTGACGCACACTTTCCCTGGTGTTGTTTTAGCAGGGGGAGAGCAGCAATGGTGTGGAACAGGACTGTTTTTCAGTGCGGGTCAAACTTTGGCCAGGCCTAAAGGCGGCAGCCATCCGATCCCTCCCGAGGTGCCTCTGGTCTGGGACCCGTTTGAACCTCCACCTGCTGGGAGAACTTCACTTTAGATACATTGTTCAGGCCTCTCAGAACATTGCGGAGGGGAGGCGGGACATTATGTTAAAGTCAACACCGCAGGATCAGTCCACTCTTTGTACTGGGCTTTGAGGGTGACCTCCATTCTTGGACCATGTAGAGTGGAGATGAAGTGCAGTAACTCATGTGGTCACACACACATGGGCCGAGCAGAATGGGATACATTTTTTCTTGCACCTTTTGGACTGTGTTTGAGCTGTATTTCTGTAGTTGTAGGCAGTCAATGAGGTTCTCACCAGTCAACATAATACAAGGGACTGGACAATATCCCAGAACATAAATTAAGATTGAAATTAGTCCACAGTCAAGAAATTTTCTTGTACTGATTTTGCAGGTTTATACCAGGGAAGCTATCACTTGGTGGATGGTGAAATTAATGTTCTTCAAATTTTACACAGTAGTTAGACGTTGGTTGTGACAATAAGCAGAAATGGATAATGGAGTAAAGAAACATTTAAGTGATGGAGTACTGTGTAATACACATTAAAAAATATATATGAAGTCACATTTTTTCATCAATTCTTCAAGATTTTCAGGAACTTTTCTCCAAAATTGAAATTTGATACGATTGTTGGAATCAACGATTGTAGGTTCTTCTCAACTTGTGTAGTGTAAAAATTAGACGATTGTAAACTTCTCATGTTGGCTCGCATTCATTTGCACTCATACTTTAGGGAGACGCCACTGCAGCAATGGCAGCTTGGTAACTTCTGGTCCTTTGCTGGATTCAGTCTATAAATGCTGCTGATGGAGAAGATAAAGTAAACTATGTAATGAGCTCTGAGGCTTAACAGTACAGTTAAACGTGGGTTCACTACTTGGCAAGCAACAGGTCACTGTTGCTCTTTTTATCCAATGTGTTGTAACATCTTATCAATTATTTGTAATCCTAAATAATCACCTAATTATTAACCATTTATAAATCATTTATAAGAGTATAGTCTTACTGTAAAATAGCATCCCTTTTTCAGTTGCAAATTATGTCCCCAAAGGAAAGCATTGTTTTTTTTTCTAATATGATAAAGTTTCCAGTCTGTTCATCTCACTTAAACCATTTTTCAGCTCAGCAGACAGACTGACCAACACTGCCATAAAAATCTGCCAATACTGCTGATCGTGACCTCTGCTGACCTCACCAGAAAAAGAAAAAAAAATCAGCACCATCTAGTGGACTGAAAAACCAATTGATTTTATTATTCTACTGCAAAAAGGTTTAGCCTATTTGTATTTGCAATATTAAAAATTCATGTAAGAAAAGATTGATACTTGGCATCTGTGTATCAATACAATATTGCTACACAAAATATGGCAATACTATACTGTACTGATTCTTCCCCACCCCTAAGTTAGTGTATCAGGGCTGTTAAAAGAGTTCGAACGAATTCAAACTATGATGTAATTCATTAAATTCACTTTAAACATGATGTAGCCTTTGAAATTATGTTGTAGAATTACTGCCTCATTAGTGAGGCAAGTGCACTTTATCCACAATTCTTTCATTATTGGTGCCTCCACACATTATCTCTCAAATTATTTGGTTCAGCATGAATTGCTAGTTTTCTCAGTTTTCTGTTAGAAAAGAATTGCACAGTAGTGTAGTTTAAAGTCCGGATGAAACGGCTTGTGGAGTAGAGCTGCAACAGTTAATTAGTTTATTAAGATTAGACAATCAACTATTAAAGTAACCAAGTAATCAAGTATTTGATAATTGATTAATCATTTTGAGTAATCTTTTGAGAAAAAAATGTCAAAATTCTCTAATTTCAGCTTCTCAAATGACAGTATTTTCTGGTTTCTTAACTCCTCTCTTAAAGTAAACTGAATATCTTTGGTTTGGGGACAAAACAAGACATTTCAGGACATCACCTTGGGCTTTGGGAAACAATTAAACAACAACTTATTGATTCATCCAGAAAATGACTGATTAATCGATCATGAAAATAATTGTTAGTTGCAGCCCTTATTTGGAGGATATCTAGCTTATGTATTTGCTGTTTGCGAGTGGAACACGATAGGCAGGCTGCACATAACATAAGGGGAAATTTCATATGAACGTTGGGCAGATGACATGATATTATTGGCTGATTTTGGTTGGTTTAAGCCTGTGTACTGTAAGCACGTCATATTTTGCTTTACGAGACAAAAACCACGATTGGATTTTGATATAAGAATACAAAGATGTTTTCTATTTTCTTGGGCAAATATTGTTAAATAGGTGCACAATATGACTGGAGATATGATCTGAAAGTGTTAAAATGGCATTTTTCCATTTCATCTCGACTTTAATGACTTAGAAGGACAAAGCATTTTGGGAACATCCCGTGCTCGGGTACAAGGACTGTTCTGCTTACACGCTTAGAATTTTGAATTTGAAACAGATGATTACAGCTCAAATTGTTCTCTCACGTTCGACGGTAGTTTGAATTTTGAATGAGACATGACAACCCTTGGGTGCCATTGCTGGGGTTGCTACAAATCAGCATCAATTTACGCCAATATTGGATTTACCAGATTTTTGCTTCAACATGATGAAATATCTTATCAAGCATCTGATTCACTGCATTAGTCAAAACAGACACTCTCATCTAGTTATTTTATCAATGAATAGATTTTTCAAATGAATTTCCTCGTATTTTACCACATCACAACATCACATATCATAGAAGATTTGATCTCATCCACATTTAGTAATACACAAAACTAGAAACAAACCCGACTGCCCCCCCGTGTGATGACATGTGGGCAGTAATCAACTGTGCTACTGTTTGTGTTGTGGTCCATTTTTATGTCTGTCCATCAAAGTTAGGGTTAGGGATATTTCAGGGGTCATATTATTTTGGTTATCATGCTACATTATCATTATTTTAGGTATACAGTATCTTATTCTAGAAGCTGATTCATGCATGTGATTGAGTTGTCATTTTTGCGATGAGTTATTCTTCTTCCCTCCACAAAAACCACGCAGCAGAGCACACTGTCTCCTGTATAAATAAAAGTGCCGCTCCTGGCTGCATGTTCAGGTTTTCCGTGTTGTTTTCTGCCCGTGCACTCGACTTGTCGGAAGGGGCAGGATGAGAAGTCATCCATCTCCAGCTAACAGCCACCAGTCTGGCCCCATGCTGGAGCCCCAGAGAGAGGAAGCGATCGCTCACAGCACAGGAGCACATTCCCCCTCAACACAGGGGGGACAAGGCCATTTAACCCATCAAGGCCCGGACTACTTTTCTTTGCTATCACGTGCGACTGTGCATGTGTGTGTCTGCAGTAGTGTATGCTTTTGTCATTGCATGTGCACATATCTGTGTGTATGTTAATGCATGCACAGTCATTAGCACCAAGCTCCAGTCTGTCCTGTTTGTGTTGGTGGGCTCCTCGCTACATCGCGCCTGCCGGTAAGTAGTTAAATAGCCATCCTGGGGTCAGACCACATATACAGTGGCACAGTTCATCCCTCACATCCTCCCCCCATCTCTCCTTGATCCTCAATATATAATTCCTAGAGCACCCACCCCCTGTCTCTCTGTCCTACTGGCATGACGATAGCACTCCTGGACACACAGAGACTTGCAGTATAACCAGCCTGAGGAATTGACACTCCAAGTGTTTCTCCACACTTTTTCTAATGGCATTGTGAGCCCCCCGCCACTGCTGGGATGGAAGGTGTTTAGCACCTCACTGTTTTTACTTTGACAGAGGAGGGACACTAGCACTCCCCTGGCTATATAGGCCTAGACCAGTTCCACTGTTATCATTTCCACTGTGGGCACCCTTCCTCCCATTGAATCACACAGGTATTTATGTGGGTGGCGGTTTAGCTCAGCTAGCTGTGCTAGCTCTGTAACCCAAGGCTGGCTTTGAGGTTTCATTTCAAATAAAAAAGTCAATTCCCATACACACATATCACTTCTATATTGATTTATTTCTTAAAAGTTGTGGTCACAAGCACCTCCCTCATGGTATAGCAATAATGAAGTGACATAGTGCTTAAATACAGCCCATAATTGCATGATAGTGCACAGCTGTGTTGGAGGTGTGTCCTTATTCAAATGCAACAGCTCACACATTCAAAATCTTTAAGTATCAAACATCTTAATACAACTGAATAGGGAAAAAATAAAGTAACAAATACATAAATTAATATGAAAAAGCAAATAAAAAAACTAAAAAATATCTAAATTTAAAAAAAATTAAAATGAAATAAAGTAAAAATAAATAATGACATTTCCAAATTAAATATATATATATATACTGTATATACATAAGACTTTGCCCAAATATGCAGTATATAAACACAAATCCCAAACTTTGAATTTAGCCATTTACATATAAACCTTAAAGGAGCAATATTTAGCAATTACACGTCCAAAAATGAGTTCTGCAGTTCAAATAGCGAGTTGGGGCCATAGAGCGTATTATACAGGTTGAAATTCTTTTTAATATAAGAGCTGTGGTTAAAACAAGCTGTTCCCACCTCCCCCTCCTCCCCAGATGTGAGGATGCTCAGACAGGCTGCAGGAACACTGCAGGAGCACAAGACGAGCACAAGATCACAATTTGACAATAACAAACAAGTCCTACACTGTAAGTTGATCTGCTGGTTATAACTGTCAGTTGCCTATCAATGTGAAGTTAAACCGGCTATCCTGAAAACAAAAGCCCATTGATCCAAAAATACACACTCTGGAGTTGGAGTTGCAATGATTGTCTGCCTTCTCCCTGCAGTACTCCATTAACATATTGCTTAGTTTAACCGTTATAAATATCCACTCCTTATAAAAGATTATTAATGATTTCTTGCGACTCATAAATAGACACTTACTTATTTGGCAAACATTCAATATTAACGTTTAACTCTAATTAACATGAAACGGGCAAACAAACACTGTCATTCCAGCCCAGGAATGGACATTTCGTAAGAGGACATCAGGGCATTATTGTCAGAGAAGATGGTATTTCAACTTAGCTTGTTTCCTTAATCTCTGATGACAAATCATTGTCATTTTATGATTTATGCTACTGCAGTAAATATATTACAGATTTCTTCTTTAAGCAAAAAGCACACATTTTCAGAAGGATGACTTTTTTTTCTTTGGCTTTGATTCCTGGCATCACAAAGACCACGTCGTGGCGTGTTGCCTTCTACTTATCTCGGTTTGAGCTTTCAGACAGGTAAAGATGCTCTGGACAAGACACGTCTAGGTGACACCAAGGTGAAAAGCTCAATCTGTGTATGGGCAAATGCCTTCGACAGACAAATGTGCGATGGAGAGATAATGGCTGACCATGCACCATTACAGAAATAGAACTGTCCGTGAAGAATGAGACGACGATGAAGGGAACAGTGGAAACGAAAGAGGTCTTGCGTGGTGAATACATATGCACTGAAGCCATCGAGTGAGGAAGGAGACGGGAACTGAACGGGTAGTTAGGTCAAGAAATGAAAGAAAATGGAGTCAATAAAGGTTAGGCAGAATGACTTTTAAACAATAAAATTGACGACCCTTGTCTGTAGAGGTAAAGTGTGGACGTTGTGAGCCATGACCAAAAAGCTATTGTTGACTAACGTCAAGCGGGTGCGTTATCTTTGACCCCCGCGGCTGGAAATGGGAAAAGAGAGTGAGAGGAGGAAGCAAATATGAATTACAGACAAACATGTGGTGGTATGACACGGGAAGGAAAAGTAATGAGTCTTTACACATTCAGAGTCAATTCTCTAAATGATCACACAGTAGTAAGTATCCTCAGGTAATATATTTGTATTCATAAAGAAAGTGCAACAACACTTATTTTTTTCTCTTTACAAGCAGTGCTCTCCATGACAGAACGGCATTCTGGGAGAAGACAGACTGCAAAGGTCATAATTATTTGCGGTCATGCTGCTCCTCACTTAACAGATGGAGACAACCTGAGTCAACATTTTTCAATTAAAAAAGAGAACACAAACAAACAGAAGGGAAGAGAAAACACACACTTATACACACACGCAGACACACAAAGATGTACACACAAACTGGAAAAACGGAAATGACCTTGAGGACCTGATACCTCATTAAAAGTGATGCTCCAAGCCTGCAAACAGGCTAATTAGACAAATCCTGCTCACACTTAGCAGTAGTACACATGGTGGGGGGTGCGAGAGATCGTAGCGTGTTTGTGTGTTGGTTAAATGTTGTAAGAAAGTAAGTTTTCGCCTCATCTTAGTGCAAATATCTGAAGTCAATTAGGTCTGTGAGCAGCGGGGCAAACTGATACACACAGAATTAACATGTTTAATGCACATACACACGTGCATTTGGATTTGGATGGATGCTGATTCATAGAAAGGACATGAGGGAAGGATTCAAATTAAATCGAAATTATGTTTCCATGACATTTGTGCATGAAATATTTATACATTTTTCGATTAGGGACTTTTAGTAAACATGAGACAAGTTTAAATGATCAAAGTACACCCGAATCATTAAAACTTCTTATTTAGACTGTAAATAAAAACAAACATTAGGTTTTTTTGCCCTAAAAATATCAGTGTAAAAATATTGAGTCAACTGAACTAAATTCATAAAACAAGTAGTTTTATGAATTTAGTTTTATGAAGCATTTTTAAGGTGAAGTGTTTAAAGAAAACTCACTTTTCATTTATTTTGATCCTTTCTCTCTCTTTTTTAAACTGTTTGGTGGAATTCTCCTTTAAGTCAACTGTTTGGTAATAGACAAGAGTGAACAGGCTTAGGATTTTGTTTTGTTTTGTCTTATTCCTGTTGAAACACTGTTGCAACATTTGTCACAATGAAACACTTTATATTAATGGTCGCAAATTGAGTCATTTATTTCAGACAGAGGTAGACAAAAGCAGGTTTATAATTTCTAGGTAGTGACCATCAGTTTTACCAGCTAATATGACAGTTGTCACTGGCAGAGAGCTAGTTAGCTACTTTAGCTAACCTTAGCTTTATGAGTTAGTTGGAAATGCTGTCTCTTTCATTCAGAGCCCTGCGCGGGTCCAGTTTTGCAAATACGTGCCTGCAAAGCTGAGAACCAGAACCGAAATCTGGACCCGCCCGGAACCGTTAATATAAGTCCTGCAACCTGACCTGCACTCTTCATTAAACACAGTTACTTTTATTAATCGGTGAAGCCCCTGTGCTGCAGCTGGTGATGTGTCTCCACAGTAACAACAAGCCTAGCTTGAGGCTATTAAAAGCTAATACTTTTTGGCAGGTTTTACAAGCAGTAAAGTCACTGAAAAAGTTATTAGCACATTATTCTCATGTTATTTGTCTCTGACCAAAATTTCTCCCAAATGTCCGACCTGGCCTTTGACGATATATTGTCTACAATTTGGTTTGGTTTCTCAAGTAGCTATTTTAGAGTGTATGTCATCCATTTCAGCTATCAGCTAGTCCACATTGCTGTCAGATCACACAGTGATGTCCTATTGTTTGGCAGCTTGTGGGGTCGTAGAGTTTGAGTATAAATACCTGGTGGCTGATTTGGCTGATATTACCATATTAGGAGATTTAAATGTCAAATATTTCACCAAGAGAAAAAGAAATGTCCCAGAAACAGTTAACAAATTCTTACCTGTGCTCAAGATTTGAAATTTATATTCATTTTTTTCCTCTTTTTTTTTTATTTTTTTAACCCATTTTACAACTTTTTTGAGGGTTACCAGGTGGTACCAGACTCACTGCAGGACTCTACTTTCGTTCAATTTTTTCCTACTAATTTTTGAAGGAGTATTCTGTAAAAGGGTTATTAAATAAGCACTTGGCTAATTGATGGATACAGTGCTAAAAAAAGGGCTGACGCTAAAGCTGCCCTGGGAAAAAAAGTCAGCAGCCTCACCAGGCAATGATTCATGTAGAAGACATGGAAATAAAGAAAAGACATTGTTCTTGCTTCAAAATATTTTTTGGTTTTGAACAGATAGACCAGTGCTTCTTATCAAAGACACAAGAAAAAGACGCATAATAAGCCTCATCTGTGTTACTTTCATCAAAATTAGAAAAAAGAAGACTTTCTGGAGAATGTTAATCCAAATATAGTGCATACAGGGAAGTATGTTAGTACTCTACTTTACTCTAAAACTTTAATTTGATGAGTTAAGTGTTAGCATTTTCATTTTATGTAACAAGGCTCATGAACTCATGACTATAAGTTCTAAAATAGTTCCAAATGTAAAAACTAGACAATTTAAGTTCACTTGACTCAAAACTGACAAACAAATATAATTACATTGAGTTAATGATCACTTAAAGATTGGTAATATCAAGCCACACCATTAAGATACCCACCTGTAAAACAGTTTTTTTTGTTTTGTGATTTTTTAAAGAGCTTCCAAAGCAATATCAATAATAGTAACTTTTTCTGATTGACAGCAGCATCCTGGTAAACATCATCTCAAGCTGACAGCCCTGGAGAACTTAGCCAGAATGTGACAGCCATCACAGACCCGCATCCACACATGAAAGGGCTTTGTGTTGTGAAGCCCCTCTACTGAGACAGAAGAGGACATGTTGTTCTCAGTTAGAAACAGACATTCACAGAGACTGGAAAAGAGAGGGAGAGTGTGTGTGCATATGCGTGTGTGTGTGTATGTGTGCATCCTCTCAGCGATAGGACAAGGAGTGCTGATTTAGACATAGCCAACCCAAACACAGATGCCCCAGTCCTTCCTTCCTGTGGGTAACAGAAGGAGACACAATGTGTTCAAGAGGCCGGAGCTGACAAAGGGATTAATCCGATGACAACAAATGCTGCAATCTCTGGCATAAGTCGCGGCAGAAAAATACATATCATATGGTCGCAACAGCTCTGACACAGACAAACATGCGGAGAGAGCCAGAAACGTCCCAAAAAAAAAATAAAAGTCACGAGAGGAAATTTAAAAAAGGAGTAACTCAATATAGTATGTTGCCCGAGATGTATGAGTGTCACATATTTTAGCACCAAAAACCTATTACTTTAGCTCTGGGAATGAATCTGTAGCTTTTTTTCATTTTTATTGACATATACTATCTCCCACTGGTAATCTGTCAATCTTGCTATTATCTCTTGCTTTCTCGCCATTGTTGCTTCTCACATCTTTTCCTCCATCTCTTCCTGTGTCTGTCTTTTTCCCTCACACCCTGTCTGGATGTCGTTTTGGGGGCTGATATGAACCTGCGAACATCTGCCTGCGATACAGTGGGAGGAACAGACGAGAGCGACTGAGATGAGGTTGAGTTCATGTGAACCACCCATGGCGCCGGACTGTTACGGCCATCAGTAAATCTACCATCTCGCTGCTATCAAAGGTTCACTCTCTTGCCTGTGTGTCCGTTTGTATCTGCGCGTGTGTGTGTCCTCGTCTGTCTGTATATGTGTGTGTTTTCTTCTCAAATAACATAATCCCATAAGAGGGTGGGAGAGACATTTTTTGAGGATAAGGGGAGAAAAGAGAGGAAAAAATGATGGCAGTGAGGAGAGAAAAGGCGATGAAGGGAGGGGAGGGGGGGACGTGTAGAGCAGGAGAAAAGCATTAGTAGTTCCAGCCAGCTGCCAAATGATGCCCTTGATTGCCTCTCTTCTTGTGCAGAAACAGAAGGTGTGAGGGGTGATTAGGCCTGGGCCCGATCCCTGATGAACAGATGTTAATAACAAAGCCCATGTTCATTGTGGTTAATAGCCAAGCGCGCCAGGGCTGGCTGCTGAGGCTAGGGGAAAATCTGCCTCCATAGCTCTTCTCCTCCCCTCTGCCTTCATGGGAGAGAGATAGGCTCCCTCTACTAATGTTTTGGCTGTACACTAACGTAATGAGCATGGTATTTGCAAGAAAAGGTAATGATAATCAGTCACGCGGGCAGAAAAAACACAGCAAATGATGGTGCGTCGCATTCAGGAGATAGAGGAGCTCAGGGTTTGTGCTGTTAACTTTTAGTTGATGATAGCCTTTTGATGATATCAGAGATAAAGGGATGTTAATAAAGCTGGGCTTGCATGGCTGAAATCACTGTTGCCTCATTTTTGATCCTATTAGCCTATTGTCTTCAGGCTGTAAAGACAACAACTATAATGTGCAGAGGAATTGTCATAATTCAATTTCATCAAAGCCAAAATAATTCAATTCTAAACAATATAGAGAACAACTCAGCATCTGAAGCTAAACCATCCAGGGCTAACAAGTTCAAAATACAGGGTTCGTACGGGTGCTTGGATTTTGGATAAAGAGCTTGAAACTGCTTGAAATTGTAAATACATTACTTTCAAAATAAATCGCTACCTGACTGAATAGTTTGCTTTTTAGATAAAAAAATAAGTCTGATATTGGCTCAGCCAGGTTATATAGAGCTCATTTAACAAACAAAGACAAAAAACCCACTTACACCCACCAACATCTGGCTTTTGTCTTCAATGGACAAGGGTACAATCAACATTCAGTCCTGAGTCAAATGACTCTGCAGTGGTCACAGTATTTGTCGACTCGATCTCCAATCAGCAGTGATGTAAACATCACATGTGGGAGGACACGCAATTTTCACTCTCCTTTTCGGCAGTGACAATGAAGGCCACTTGAAGATGTGTATTTAACTGACCGCTCATCTTTAGTCGAGTGTCTGAACAGTGGATAAACATTTTATTTCCTTTAAATCCTTCACAATAAAAGTCACCTGTTATTTTGTTATCTAAAAGCTTTTACTCTGAAGGAGAAAAATCAGAAAATGTTGGGTTTTTATCAGCAGTAACGTAACTCCTATCCAGCTGAAAGCAAACATAAAACAATAAAATAAAGCAGATATGTGAACATCCGAACAGCGACGCGGGAGAGAAACTAAACTTCAGTTAGAAACTACAAAAGTACTAAGAGCTGGACACACAGAGTCACCCTTCTGTAGAAGGAACTTCTGCTATCACAAAACAAAATGTATCAATAATTTTGATCCTATTGCAAATTGATTCACAATTACTGGGGATGACCATTTTTGCATTACAGTTTTCATTTTCAAAAAACAATAAAAGAATCATGATGATGTGACATTTGTTGGGTTCTGTACTAAACAAACATGTTTTCTTACATCTGGAGAACAAGATTTGCAGGCGCAGGCATCTCTGCAGCACTACAGCACTTCATTATAATGCTGTTTTGCTACATATTTTACCTTCAATAAAATGTGGCAGCTTCTGCAATTTGGATATTGTCGACAATATTTTGACTGACTGACAGCCCTTGTAGGAACCCTGAAAATAAAGTGTTAAATATATTTTCTGTCAGGGGTTAGTGGTCAAGCTGGAAAGGGTTAAAACTACAGCGTGGAGAAATACATCTTCATCCCATCCTTGTTTATGAAAGACAAAGTTACAACAGCTCCCAGTACAATGCCACATCCGTCCGTCTAAAGATTACACAGTTTACTTATAAAACATTCAAATGCAATGAATTATTGAAGTGCAGCAGATGCTGTAAATGGAATACTTTTTTCTCTGTTTCTATTGGTGAGGAAAAACTTGCTATTCTTCCTAAGTATGTATGTGCCAGCGCCAATTCTCTTTTCTCTCTGTGTACACAGCATGGAAGGAGACTCATCTCGCACTCAAATATCTCCGTGGGGAATGGAAAGATGGCAGAGATGCATGCCGAGGCCACTCCTTTTTTCTCTGGGCCATGGAAAGAGAAACACTGGCACCGTTGACAGGGAAAATGTGACATTTTCTGCACTGTGATACCTTACATCTTCAAATTGATGCCTTGTCTGAAATAGACAGAAGGAGGCGTAATGAATGTGCTTCGGTGACACAAAGACATGCCACCAGGACATTGTGGGATCTGAGCTCTGGAGAATTCTGACTCGTTTGCTTTTTAAAGCACAGAGGGCCAGCTGTTTATGTTATTCAAATTTAGAGGGGTTGGAGAAAATGTGCGTCCTTTGACTGTAGTGGGGGATAATAGTTTGGATGAATGCATCCATTTCTAAAACCGCTCTTTATGCTATTTTGGTCAATCAGACTACATTGAAAAGTATTTTCCATGACACTGCATGAATTTCTCTTTATATACAGCAGAAATTTGGACAAAAGATTACAATGATTGTCATTTTCTTCAGTATTCACACTGTCATCTCTAACATTTCAACTGAATCATTTGTGCTTTATGTGAAATCTTTCACTGGTAGGAGAGCATGTTACTGCATGTGTGGCGTTCAAATAGACTCATGGGAGGTCATGGGAGTGCTGAGCTGACAATCAAGGGACCAGCTGTCACTCATAGCCCCATCACCAGCCGCGCCACGTCGAATCTTCTGACGACCACATGACTACAATGGCACATTTCTGTTCTTTTTTTGACAGGTATGTATCAGCTTGATGGATTGGCACCACGAAAAATCTTTCATCAAGACCCAAATACCCTCTGTAATCATCCTCATTATGAACCATAAAAGCACACAACACGTTTTCTTATGGGTTTACGTGCCACCAAGAAAACCACTTACATCATAAAGTCACATACTGTATATACAGTACTACACTGTGTGTATATCAGATGGTTTTGATATACCCACGCAACCCACACAGCCCTGTCAGATGAGCTCAACTACCCCTTCTTTAAAACCACCTGTCTTGTTCCAAACATATTCATTTCCATTCATTTTAAAGTGGATATTATTCAACACTATTAATGAAATATTAATACATTTAAAGCCTT
>JAJHUR010135991.1:0-18318 GCA_027495735.1 Lutjanus campechanus | reverse complement strand
TTTTAAGTTATATTTTTGGGCTTTTGTGCCTTTATTTATAGGACAGCTGAAGATAGACAGGAAAGGGGGTGAAGAGAGAGAGGGGATGACACGCAGTAAAGGGCCGAAGGCGGGAGTCGAACCAGCGGCCACTGCAGAGGACTACTAGCCTCCATACATGGGGCGGACGCTCTACCAACTGAGCTAAACCTCCGCCCCTTTCACACAGATTTTAATGGATTTGAATGTAGTGTTTTCAAGGTTTGAAAAGTGCTTGGATTTTGGATAATGTGCTTAAAAATTGCATAATTTCCACAACAGCTGAAATCAATCAATTCAAATCAATTAATCCTGCTGAAAGCTGAAATCAGAGAGTTTTGCCTTTCTTTCCCCTTAAAAATATTACTCAAACCAACTATTCAATTATCAAAATATCAGAATAGTTGCAAAAATTTGTTGTGTTGTTCTTTAATTGATCTCCCTTCTGTAGAATTCTGTCATGAAACATAATTTTGGTTGTTTATAGCTCAATAACATATAATTTTAACATTCTGAGCATGTATATGTATATGAATATGACATTTACCACATTTAAGTCACGTTTTTACGTAACGTTTTGGGCATTTTAGTACATGAGGAAGAATTATACATGATGTGTTTTTTAAAGCTGTTGAGAGATATTTGGCTAAATAAGCTAATTAGCCTTCTGGCAGAGAGTCAGATGAAGAAGGTGATAGCAGTCTCATGTCTGTACTGTAAATATGAAGATACAGCCAGCAGCCAGTGAGCTTAGCGGCTGCGCTGGAAACAGGAAGAAAGAGGTAGCCTGGCTCTGTCCACAGGTAACAAAATCTGCCTAAAGCCCACTAATTAACACATCATATCTGTTTTGTTTAATCCATACAAAATCCAAGTGTAAAGATGACAAATTGTGGTTTTATGGGGGGGTTATTTGACGGTTTCTTGCTGGGAGCAGTGTGCTGGAGTCTCACCATGAGATTGAATCGGTGAGGCCAAGAAACAGACGCAGTAGACTCCTGTGTAACCACAAGTGGAACCAAGGGTGGCTTGTGTTATCCTAGGACAGAGCCAGGTGACTGATTCTGCTATTTTTTAGACTAAACATCTTAACAATTTTACACTAAATCTAAATGTGTAAGATTAATGGAAAGTCTATTTCCACACTGCAGCTATTGGGCTATTTACTCCTGTGTTTGTAGTCATTTTGACATGTTTTTTAATCAGCATAAGAATAATGATGTAAAAATTATCATTACCTGTAATATCGGGAATAATATCGCTAGTTAAATACTTTATGAATGAGAAATGAATGCATATTAACCGGCCATTTAATTGTTTTTCTGTCTTTTATCTGGAAAACAATATAGGATATTTTGGCTACTTTATAAATGAGACTAAATAAGAATTTCCTCTATAGTCTTTTATTTGGCAACCCAACTAAAATGACTGATTTACACCTGACTCCCTAGTTTAGATATAAAGAGCCTACTTGAACCTACCTGATTGAGTTGAGGAAAAGGTGTTGTCTCTCTCATGTGGGTGTAAGTAGCTACATTGGCTATTTGACTGTAGGTGCAAAAATCATTGTTAGCTACTGACACCGGAGTGCTAATAGCATCTACCATAGATTAAAACACTAGTACGTATCCACAGCTTTACCTGTATGCATCCGTTTGGGAGTACATTCAGATTTTCTAGTTGCTTTAAACCTGGTGATGTTTTAGGGTTGTCTCAGCCTGGGCTCCAGCCAGGGTTGCCAGATCTGTGTGACAAAACCAGCCCAATTGCCTATAAAATCGGCACTGGCAGGTGGAGAGCATAGGCACCTCATATTTGTGTGTGTTTATGTGAGCATGTGTGCGACTTGTGCCAGGTCCGTGTGTGTACCTGCTGATCTGGAGTCAGTTTGGCAGTATAAATAACATGATTTAATTTCACATAAGAATATGTATTTATAGATCTAATCCGCATGCAGAATAGGCCCGCCTAACCAGTGGACAAAAAGGTTGCCCAATTCCATGGAAAAAACACAAACCTGGTGACCTTGGCTCCAGCGTTTTTG
The DNA here is from genome assembly GCA_027495735.1 of Lutjanus campechanus. Classification (NCBI taxonomy): domain Eukaryota; kingdom Metazoa; phylum Chordata; class Actinopteri; order Lutjaniformes; family Lutjanidae; genus Lutjanus; species Lutjanus campechanus. The sequence continues at coordinate 16,256 of JAJHUR010135991.1, read as the reverse complement.
GAGCTTAAACCATATTAGCAACCAATAGTCATGATTTCTCAGAACTAAACACTGCTCGTGTACTGTACAGTAGCTGTTTATGGATTAGCATTTAATACCCAATAACTTAAATTATGCCCTCCATTCCAGTTTTTTATGTTTTGCATCACTGTTGTTGCAAACACTATTTTAATTATTACAGTAACATATTCTAGTGACCTTTACATCTTTATATAGTTGTCCAGCAGTCACCCAGATAAATTATTTCTTCTTCTGCAGGAGAGTGAGTTCTGTTTTATTGCAAAATACTGAAATACAGTCACTGTGTTTGCATGTGTGCATTTCATTGTTAATATGTGTATGCTTTCCCAGCCCTCTGGGTGAAAAAAAAAAAAAAAACCATCAGCATTTACAGTGCGCTTGTTTGGAACTGATTATATTTTCTATATCCAAACAATCCTCTGCATTGTGTATTTGATAATATGCATGCAGCCTCCAAGTATTGCGAATGCAGATGCATATTTACCGTGTCAATAAGCCCATTACATTGGTTTTTAATTGCCTGACGGAGATAGAGGGGGAAAGGAGGGGAGGGGAGAGAAGAGAGGACTTGCCACTGTGGCATGGAGACCATTAATTGCCCGTGACTCTGACTGTGTCCTCCCCTTTACTCGACTCGCCTGACACTGGCCAATCAATACTCAGTGTTGGCTGATTATAGCGGGAACACCCCTCCTTTTACAGAGGTCTGTGCCTCATCCTGATCAATAGCTTCAGTGAGGGGCAGCTGTCTGTGTGTCTGGCTGTATGAGGGCACTCTAAAGGATTATAATAAGGCTTTATGATCACGATTACAGGAAAAATAGACCATGTATGAACAGACATTCAGTCGTAAACATGCATAAAACACTTGAATACATTTTAATTTCTGTCAATAATGTTTTATGAGTGATGCTGTAATATATCAGTAAGCATTATGTGTTCATAAGGCATTATGGCTGCAGGATAACTCCCTGTAATGCTGCAGACATGAGAAATTTCAGGATTAATCAGGACTGTTAGCCGTCAACGAGAATTGATGCATTAAAAATACAAAACAAAACTTTGCCCCAAAGTTTGGAGGGGCTTTTCCACACTGCCTCTGGCCTCCCTTAAAATTACCCAACATTCATCACTTCCTGCCTTCAGCAATTTATGTAACACAGCAATTTGCACTTTGGGCGAGAACAAAAAATTACCCTCAGGAAGTACATTTCCTTTTAGAGTCCAATTTCCCCCCATTCTGAAATTAAGTATATTTTGTGAATTCGAATGTGTCATGCACAGATCGTACTGCGATACGCTGTATTTAGAAAGTAATGTTCTTTGGGTTCAAGTCAACAACATACAAGGCTGGAAAGATGAGGGAAGCTAGGTGGACGATCTGTGAGTGGACGAAAGTTGAGGGCAATTAACCCGAAAATAAGGAGAAGAATTTAGAGACATATAAAATTTATAATGGAAAGCATGAAATCAAGTTATAAAGCAGAACATTTAAGTCGTGAATGACTTGGACCCTTCAGTATCTGTAGACCTTATCCAGCCAGCAACACCAAGTGGATGAATTTATATGTGAGTTGATACTTTTTACTAAATTATAGAATCTAAAATCACACTGAAATTAAAGGTGCTTTGACGTCTAACCTGTTTGGTTTCGGTTCATTGGTTGGTGTTGAAGCTTGGTGTTCCAGCAGTAAATTGGACTCTCAACCACCACTCTCGACCACTCAAAAAAAGGTGAGACACTGCTCAGTTCTGAGCAGACTTGTGTGATTTGCTTGTGCTTATTAGTTTGCTCTAGTTTTCCGATGTGGTTGTGGGTAAATTCAAGGCTCGTCTGGAGCTCTTTTATTTAATCACGGAGTGTTACCAGTAAGTCCAGTGTATTGTTGATGGATTGTAAGATTCTGAACTCAGTTTCCGTTGTTTGTAGATCGCTGGTGTCTGTGGATGAAGTTTTTATTTTTGCTTGTTTGTGTTGGATGGATCTTGAAGAGGTGTACCGGGAGTTGTTGCCATTTTGCACTGGTTCTAGTGATGATTGATAAATGCTTCCAGATCTGTTCAGTCCTCCAGTATGTGAGAGTTGTATCCGAATGGTTGTCAATGGACAGAGGTGTTGATTATTACGGTTTTTAATAGACAGAAAAGTGATCAGAGAGAGAAGAGTAGTTGTTTTCTTCAAGCGACTGGGCGCCACCATGATAAATCTTGCCTCTTGCATGACGTCTTGCGGTACTCGGCTCCTCATCCTCACGTGAGCCCACTTTGGAATCTGAACAGATCCTTGATTTGCTTGTGGATATGTGGGAAATTATTTTGGTGCAAAGTCAGAGGTAAGGTTGTTTTCTGTAGTTTGATCACCTGACGTAAATCTGTGGGTGCGGGCATGGGTAAAAATTAACTAATGGTAGGTGGCCAACAAATGAGAACAATAATGTAACACATACAATAATGTTTTTTCCCCCGGAGAAATTAAAACTGCAGTATTTTTTCATATTCACTAATATAATATCAAGTCTAATCAGCTGCCAGATTTTACTCTGAAAGTCTGTGACACAACATTTGACCCCACATCAATGGGATGTCAGTGTTTGATTTAACAGTGATGAAGGCTAGCTGCTGGCTAAAACTGAAAACATAAAGACAAAAATAGCCAGCAGAGGATACCAATTTGTGGGCAATACATCGTCAAAGGCAATTGGGAGGATTTTGATGCATTCAAAGACTATGAGAATATTGTCGGTGGCTTTGCTGCTTGTAAAAAGTTTCAGAAAGTATTAGCTTTTGATAGTCGCAAGCTAGGCCCATCATCACTATAGAAACACATTGACAGCTGCAGGAGCACAGGCGCGGCACCAGTTGAGAACACTGGTCTGGTCGTGGGGCTTATATTCATGGTTCTAGGTGGGTGCAGATTTGACTTAAAGATAATTGCGGGTAACGGGCTTGTTCTGGTTCTCAGCTTTAGCGGGTGCAGGCAGGGGCGGGTTTGTAAAAACCAGACCAGTGCAAGACTGTTTTCAAGACATTTCTTTGTAGCTCTTTCAGCATTCTGCTGGTATAGTTCCGCCTGGTATACTGCCCTCTGCAGTTGCTCCGTGCTAAATTGCATAGCAAAGTTTATCTCACATAAATATGAAAACAGGACCTTCTTTTTGCATTTACTTTCTTGCTCCCATCCCAGACACATTTGACCAATTAGCAGAGTGATCTGTAGTGATGTATTTGGTTCCTTGGATTTTTCTCTGAACCTGAACCTGAACCTGAACCAAGGGGAAAACACTCCAAATTTACTAACTCATTATTTGATTTGGACCAGAGCAAATTAATTGTGGGTGTGAACTGACTGTATGATTGACTTTGTACAAATGAATGAAGAGGGACTGACACATGGACTGACAGGTAACTTGTTGACTGGACAGTTTTGGTGATGTCATCCTTAAGGTTATATGGACACATGGTAGGACAGAATGTGTCTGGCCATGCAGCACTGTTGTGAACCATTTTAGTGTATGTATGTTGTCCAACATTCACAAACGGCTCACAAAAAAGATTATGGTCATTAATCATATAGATTGTGAACAAAAAGGGGAAAGGGGGAGAAAAAAGACTACTTTTTTTGCACTGATTCTCAAATATTTTTCTAAACTACAATAATTTTTATTCCATTATACTTTTTTATAATTTTGGTGCATTTCTCTACTAAATGGAAACTGTCTTAATTTTAATGATGGATAATGGAATTTCCTTGAAACATCATGATTTTGGCCCAGTGGCTGGATTTTAAAACCTGAAGATTACTTAATGTTTTTGAACACTGCCTCCTTTTATGCCTTCTTCCTCCCTAAAAGCCTTTTGTCTAAACAAGTAATGCATTCTGTTAGAGAGGCAACCGCCCTCAGTGAAATGCTTTCTTCAGCATCTTCTTACACTGCTGCGGGCAAAGGTGGGACTAAGTCACTGTTTTACAAGTCACAAGTAATTCTCTTGTTCCTCATGTCCAAAGTCAAGTCCTAAAGCAATGCAGACAAGTCCCAAGACCTAAATTTGTCATAATGTCCTCTTCGCCAAATCTAAAGCCATTTGAATAATAGAGCCTCAACTTGCATTCTTTGTGCAACTTCAGATGTCAAAGTTGGGTCGGAAGTTGTTGTCTTCATCTGTAATTTTTGATACACACATTGTGCATACTGAAAATCATTGTTTGATGACAGCTACATAGTTTTTGTGCATGCACAAAATGATCTTCAGTATCATTTTTTTGCAGCTGGAGCTCAGTAACATAACTTCAGTTCTTCTTCATGGTTCATGGTTCTCTCCAGCATCCAGATTGTATTCTGTCAGACTAGTTCAAACAAAGTGGATCTGTTTAATTTATGCTGTGCTCTATTTGAATGGGGGAAGTTGGAATTTCTGAGGTCCCAGGTGGAAATTTTGACTGGAACGCCACCTGAAGTGAGATTACCAACGTGGAAAACAAAATCCAAGATGGCTGCTCCATGCATCAGCAGTAGTGAAAGCTGTTTACTTGCATTTCTGTCTTTCTCGTTGCATTAAACTAGTCATGCACGCAGTACTGTCTCCTTTCTATCTGTGGACATGTTGCTGTTTTGACGCCACACTGTCTCCCTATTGGCTGTTCTGCATGCCTGTCAGGCTCGGGGTGGGTTTACCTGGTCTCACAGTTGGTGTTGGTTGGTAAGGTGTGTGCCAAAGTAATAAGAGAGACTATTAGGAGCAGCTGGGAGATGCTGAAGGTGAGGAGGAGGTTAAACAGTGTTTAAACTTTTGTTTCCAGTTATTGACTGCGTGTCTACAAAAGGAACTGTCAATGGAGCACTATTGGGAAGAGGTGACAGACTGAGGAGCGTGAGCAGGCCAAGTGACTGGCATCAGACTGGAGCCAAGGGCCGAGAGTTAACAGGTGAGCCCACACACACAGTTACCTTTAGCCTGGCAGCCAAAAGTTCATTCATTCTCATTGTTCAATACATGCATACAAGCACAGGCGACCAAGGCCTGGAAGCCCCCAGATGAGCAGATAGCAAGTTTCCCAGGGTTGTGTTTTGCTGTGACAGTATATGCGCAAAATACCACATAATTCATTGTTATCAAGCACAATGAATGACTTGCTGAACTGGAACATGGTCAACATGGATGTTACATCATTCCCACCACAGACGTCCACTGCCCCCAGTTGTTTTTTACTGGTCACCATTCACTTACATTGTTCGGAGGATTCTGCAAGACTGTTTCCCTGTGAAACTCCAGCAGTGTTTTGCAGCCTAACAGAATAAATCCAACCTTCAATCAGCATGAGGGTAAGTAGATAATAACTGAATTTTCATTTTTGGGTGAACTATCCCTTTAAGACTTTTTAAGGGCCATCAAAAACACACAACTGTACAATACTTACAGCAGGGGCCCATAACACACACATATACAGTATAACATATCACTTTAACTCTTTCTAATCAGGATTAACTTTAAGGTTATGTAAAGGATATGAATTAGATAGAAATTTTACCTTTTTATTTATTTAATTTTATTCATAAATCTGCTCCAAAGAGGGCCATATACCACATATATATTTGCTACAGACATAGGACCACGACTGTAATGTTTATGTATGACATGGGTTCATGTTTGCCACATACACATGGGCTTTTATTTTGCTTCATGCAGACTTTACCTCCAGGCTCAGTCTGTGACAAGAACAGCCTCTTTTGTCAACTTAAGAAGGTACCAGAAGGCAGGAGGACTGCAAGACAGGCAGCATGAGGGTGAGGCTGAAAAAGACTCACTATTCACACACACACACACACACACACACACAGACACACACACACCATGTCTGTGCGTGCGTGTGTGTATTTTCCGCATGGCAAAGGGTAGGGTTCCAAACTGTAAGAGGATTAGTGACTTGAAAAAGGTAGCCGTCATTTAATTGAAGGCTTACCAGCAGCCGGAAAAAGGCTAGCAGTCAAAGTGAAGGTATAACCCAGCCCAGAACATCCTGTTGAGACCACATTTGCCAAAGTCCATGTGTTTCCTTACGCCTGCCTTCCCCGCCTTCTTCTCAACCTCAGAGGCACGCATCACGTTTTATCACTGAGCCTCAGCTTCTTAAAGACGTTTACACGTTTTGCAATTTTTAATCTCTTCAGCTCGCTAAGAAAGGTGCCTTCAACTCATATTATTCAAATGCTGTGATCTTTGGAAACTGCTTGGGCCCCCGAATCCCTCTTCCTTTTGCCTGGGAGGAAGCTGGGGCCATGTCGAGAGTTTATGATACATGTGGGGCTCTATCTGTCTGTGTAACACTTTTACTCGGATTGTCACTATTCAGCCATACAAGCACAGCCAGCGAGTAGGGCCAGCAGCCATTGTTTGGACATTGATCCTTACAGTGTGTTTACACTGGGCCATGAGGTCTGGGTCCTGTGTGGCGCGTGAACCCACCAAGCCTCAGTATATCAGTTTTTTTAAGTGCAAAATAAAGTTTAAAACCTCCTTAGACTGACTTTAATCTGGATTACCTCAATTCATCGAAAGTATAAAGTCCAATGAAGACAGTCTTTACATGACTACTACCAGCAGTGTACTACTGTATTAAATGTGGTACAATTTTAAAATATGAAGAAAAGAAGAATCATTTAAACTAATCTTGCAGTAAAGGTATTTATTCAATCTGCACAGTGACATATTTTGGTCACTACAAAGCATCTATCGCTTTATTCTGCCTTGTTCAAACCTGCCAACTGCACTCAATGGCCGACAGTAATGTCAGAGATTCAAATGTTCCAGTGAGCATCAACTAGAATTTCAACATTGCTTTCTTGTTGAAAACTAGTTGATATTTGGTCTGAACTTGTATGGCCTCTTCTCACCCTCTTTTCAATCAGCTAAACTGTGGTCACAACCTCAGCGTGTCAGAAAATGCAAATTGTTTAATCTTTTGAAGAGAGGTGATGTTATTTTTGACCAAAGTCATATTTCACTGGTAGGCAAAATGTGGTGTAAACATATATATAATTTCAATGCATGTTTCATAAAATCAAAATATGATGAATATGGATGTAGGCTGTGTGCTGGCAAATTGCACTCACTGTTGTAATCTAATGCACCTGCGCAAGAGTTAGACTGTTAAACTGTTGTTCACTATTTCTGTGTTCAGGATTTTTTTGGGTGTGGACCTGAAACATGGCTCGGAGACATGCTGGAGCCGTGGTCCTCAAACACTCTATAAGCCCCATGAACCAGGACACGAACAACAACACCTCCCTCTCCCTAACGGTCAGTTACAAACCCACCTTCATCAACTCTCTCAATCCAAATCAGTCCAACAGCTCACCTCAGCTCACTTCAGTTCCAACAACCCAACACAAAAGAAAAAAAAAAAAGTTCCTCTGGCTCTGGTAGCTCAGACATGTCTGGACATGCCCAATAAAGCTAGATGGAGCGTCCATGTTTTAGGTTTCAGGTCATTTTCAGGTCGTAGTGGTGTTTGATGCTGACACAGCAGAGTGGACACGCCCCCATTGTTTCAGTGAAGTGAAAACTGCTCATATTTTCATGATTTTGAGACCTAATTTTATATATTTGGTGTTTTTTAGTCATTCAAATTTAGCTGGGTGGGTAATAAAACATGTTTATGTGGTGTGACAAACTCAGAACACATTTATTGTTGCTTTACAAGATCTTTAAGTTTTGTTTCTGTGTGGTGGGTGAATAGGTTAAACACATCCAGATTTTCGTCCAGGAAACTAGGGTTTGTATCCCTTGGGGCAAAACCTGTTTTCTGGCTGTCAAATGAGAATTTGGATGTAGTTTCTTAGTGAGGATCCAATGTGATGATATGCACTATTAATTGCACATTGTAGTGGGTGAAAAAATGCAAATCAAGGTGAAATATGGAAATGTGAAAGCTGAGTAGTAGTTGGTATTCTGAATATCATTTCACTGGTGACAATAGTCATTTTTTTGAGCATCTTTTCAACAGAAAAATGCATGTAATTTATCAGACTTCACACAACTCCCTCTAGAGACACAAAAGGCTTTGTACAACTTCTTTCACATAGACATTAGTACTCTTCAACAGATGGGAACGCAACAATTTGTAAAATCCATGGAGTTCACTTGGTAAATAATCATGATCCAAAAGAAACAAAGGACAGAAATCACATAGCCATTACAGCTCCAAAAACATTCATTTCTAATATTCTTAAAGGGTCACTCCGTATTCTTTGAGCGGCACTAATTAATATTTTTATGATTGTGTTGAATTGGATGCATTTTAACATCTTTCAGCTTAATGTTTCGGTTCAGTCTCAGCACTCTCATCAGCCTTGTTTCCAGCAGCAGCAGGCAGCTGTTATCAGTGAAAAAACCCCATTAATCCCACTGTTCACTACCTGCCCAACCAGCGTGATATCATGGGATGGCATACAAATAGTAGCCATGACATTTCTGATTTTGACAGTAATGGACATGTCTGTGCTGTTTTAATTTTGCTATGTGAAGCATTTAGGCTTTGTGTTTGTATAAAAGGTACGTTGGTAAAAACACCACACATGACATAAGTCAAGTTCCATGATATAGTGTAAGTATGTTATGTAAGTCACCTTGCCTATGAACATTAAAATAACCTTTAACAACTTTTAAATGCCTCTTGAGTGAAAATCCTGTTCATTTGACCCATCCATCCACCCCACCTCTTTCATATGAGGACTTTGTTGTGTCACCTGACATCCTTTTCTCGTGTTCATTCATAAAATGACATTCTGCCGCGATTAATTTTGTACAGACTACAATGGCATAAAATGTCACGTGAAAAGAAAAAAAAGCAATCGTCATAACATGCTAAATGACTTAAGACTCCATTTGGTGACACCAGGCAGAACACAGCAGACAGTCAGAGTTGGCAACTATCTGGTGAACACAGCTGAGCATTTATCAGCTGAAAAGCCAGATATTTTTCTAAAGAGCTGGTGGAGACCAAAGCAGAGGTAACAGAAAATATAAACAGAAAATACATTTGTTGTGAGGTCAGACACAGCTCCAAATAAATACTACAGTAATGTTGCTCTGTGCCTGCTGGATGTACAAATAGACAATCGTGAGCTAACATTAGCTGTAGCAACTTTGTGAGTGATGGAATGTCAGGTTTGTGTTTCTCAAGCGAGCACCAAAATCCTATTAAACATTCCTAACTCCCATAGTTATTTATTTAGTGTTTTACTGTAAGAGATCTTGGCTGCCTTCACCACAGAGAGGAAAGTGGATTATGTGTTGAGTCACTCATTTTCTCCCTCCTTCATGCTTATTCCTAACAAATTAAGCAAAATGCGGGTGGTCATGAGTGAAGGGATTGCTCTCACTCATGCACACAAACAGAGTCTCTTCAGGCAGGCATGTACAGTACGTGAGTATGATGAGACTTAGGCTCACTTTGTATGCATAACACAGACCTTAAAATCAATCAAAACATAAATCACAAACCTCATTTTCTCTGTGCTGCAGCAGTAAGAGCTCCTCAAACTCGGTTTGGTTATGGCAGGTACACAACACAATGAAGTGGCAAAGGCAAGAGGTATTACAAATAATCATGATCGTGATTATTGCATGTTTAAGTCTTCATGACTGAGGAGAAAACATCATCAGTTTCTACTTTGTTGTTCAAAGTTAATGATGCTTTATACCAAGACATAGAAGGCTGTTTCTTCAACTACAGGCACTTTTAAGTCTCAGCAGTAAAAAGTTGGATTTATGTTAAAATGTTTCATATGACACTTGATAAATATATGCAGTCTTGACAAACATCTGACAAAAAATAATTATTAAAGAATAGGGATGCACCGATATCGATAGCAGCATCGGGTATCAGTCATATTACGGGGGAGCTAGGGGGAGCTGGGCTCACCTGAAAAGGACATGAGCTCCCCTGAAAGCCTCATTTGGGACATTTGGGTGGAGCTCTAATATATGATTGTCCTGAAATAAATAATAACAATGAAAATATGGCAAAGCTTTGTGTTTATTCACACATTTTATGTATTGTCACTAATTAACACAATGCTGTGTGCGCTGTTGTGTGCAGCCGCCGTGACTGCTGCGCTGTCCGTGGTTCTGACACGGAGCAGAGCTAACCGATAGATAGACTTAACATCTTGATTCCTGTTAGCTTTCCATTATTGCAAATATAACTTTTGGTCTGCAATCCACTTTCTCCTGATTCTAAGAATCCACAGACAGAAGGGAAACGACAGTGAGCCGAAAGGACAGTCAGTAAGGAGAGAGAGTGTGACAGAGAGATGCACGAAGCAGAACAGCTGTTTCTGTGACATTTCATGAAGTTGTCGCATGTAAAAACAAATGTGAGTTAATTTTGAGGAGGACAATAGGGCTCCCCCAAAAGCCACCTTGTAATTCGAACCCTGGTCATATCATACTCATAAAACTATTCTGATATCCCACAACTGATTCCACATCACCAAAAATAGCTGCTCGACACAGGCAAATTGATAAAACACCTAAACACCCAACACAGCCTACACTAATGACCGCAGCAACAACTGTCTGTAAAATTCCACGCAAGTCCATGTAAAACAACCTCACTGAGTGCAACTCTGGTTGGCGTAAACTAGTGGAAACCCTCAATGAAGCTGCCACCAGTCTGTAACCCTCTTTTCTTGGTAATAAGCTGCTACAACTTCTCTCTGTGTACTTAATCTTCACCAAAACGGCCTGACAGCACAGTACACCCAACTTTACTCTTTGGGGTTCAGAACAGGATAAACAAAACTGTTGCACACACGGCACCACATTCATACCTGTCCCCCTATAAACAATAGCAGGTAGGAACTAATTAGCTCTTAGACAAAAGGGACATGAAGACGAAACTTAAATACTACACTTGTGAATGCATAATTAAAATACTGCTGTAAATGATAACAAATTGTAAAAGTAAATTTATTTCTGCAAGTTCATAATAATGTGGAATTACAGCTTGATAAGGGAGCACACAATTAGTAAAGTAACTTGAATGAATGAATGAATGAATGAAATATTTATTTCGGTCAGGTCATTTCAAATATACAATTTACCAAAACAATATATACAGTTATAATCAGTATAACTCAAGAAAAAAAAGAACCAAACCGAAAAGGCATAGGCTGAAGCTAGCGCTTATTTCCGCCTACCCTCAAACAACTTACTTCAAACAACCCAAAAATGTCATGTGTATAGTAACTGTGGTTACACTTGTAGCAGGAAACAGCAACAGCGATTTGTTACATTTAGAAAGTGAGGAACATCTGATGAAAATAAAACATGTTTTTAAAGTCATTGTAAGAACTGTAATGGCATTATTAAAGCGATATTCCACCCCTACTTGTATCAGTACTCAGTATCTGCAACTACCTACATGTAAGTACTTGTATGCATGCATTCCTACTAAAGAATGTGATTTAATAACCTTTATAAAGCATTTTATGGCTCCAAACATTTTGTTAATGTCCCACAAGTGTAGTCTCAGTGTGAAATGAGCTAATAAAATGACATTACGACATTATTTCAAATGAAATATAAATATTACTTTCGCCATATCAGAGTTGTACTTTAATATACTGTATTATTTAACAAACAGCCCAAATTCTGTCCACCCACCCAAGCCCATTTTAACCTGCAAAATGGAACCCAAAACAGCCCAGTGTGGCAACAATGGGTACAGTTGGCAGGTGGTTAAAAAGTGCTGTTAATTTTTCCCACGTCTTCCTCTATCTCAGTCCACCAGGTCTGTGATAATGATCAGTTTCACAGATTTTACCTGCAGCAGTTTATTTCATTCTGATATATATGATCCCGTTGAGTATTGATATGTATCTCTGTGTTATCAGTGTATTATGATTCCTAGTGAGTGCTCGATAGTGAACAAGATACTACAGTCATAGAAAGTGTTATCACACAGTCCTTATTTGACCCAACCCTACATGCCTAACAACACACACACACACACAGAAGTATTTGGCTAAACCGTAGCTCCAGATTGCTGGATGCAGTGGTATAACCCACATTCAGGCTCTTCAGTAATGAAAATTACAGTGTAGCTGTCGTTATCCGTGGCTCCACCAAATCACACAGCTCGGGCTGCTCTGCCAAACGCACCTGGACAGCCTGTTGAATGCAAGCCCACGCAATCTCCAAACCTGTAATTGTCACCATGATACCAGCGCTGTTTGCTATTGGTATTGATCACACACGTATGATTGCTTGCGAGAGTAGATTCGGCCAATGGGAATGGACGCGGGCCTGTGACCTTTGAGATCGGATCGTGACCCCTCATCACTTATTTCTTGGAAGAAAGGAGACGATGTTTTATTCATTCATGTTCTGAGAGAGTGATTGAGATGGGCGGATGAATGCTATGATTTACTGCTATTAACTCTTAAACACAGACAATCTTGCGCGAGTTGGGTTTTGAGTGCCCTGTTTACAGCCGAGCAGACGCTGTGATTGCAGATAAATTCACGTTGGAAATCATGCACTGGTGTCTCCTTTCAAAACAAGAGGTGCATCAAGTTTTAATACCAAAATGATAGAGGAACACCGCCATCTGTCTCCTGATATAAAGATATTTATTATGGGAATATAATGAATATTTTATGTTGTATGACAGTTTACTACAATATTAAATGTAGTGCTTTTTAAGCTGAAATTAAATTGCATTTTCTTTTTTTGTCTGCTACAGCATACATATTTGATATATATTATATATATTCTTTAAATCACTTGTCCTTTGTTCTCTATTGAGAAAAGAATCAGACATCAAAAGGGAGAAATTTATATTTTATATTCTTTGATTTCATGATGGTGCCTGCTAGTTTTACATTAATATTTTCAGTGGGTTATTTTCTCGGTTAATCAATTTTTAGTTGGTCTATAAAATGAAAGAAAAATGTGAAAAATGTGGATCAGTGTTTTCCAAAGCTTTAAGTGATACCTTTTTAGTTTACTGTCATTGAAGAGTAAATATTAACATTTAAGAACCTGAAGTCAGAGAATTTTGACTGTTTTTTTCTTTAAAAATTACATAAACCGATTTTAAAATAGCTGATGATTAATTTAACAGTTGATTAATCATTGCAGCTCTAACTAATTTGAGGTAATACTTATCCACGTATCCGGATGGAGACTTTATTTTGATAGAGCCAATCAAATCTTGCATGAAGCACAAGGTCAGTCAACCACAGACGTTGAACAAGAACTCACGTTAGCTTTTGTGCTAAAATCTTATCCAAGTCACAAATGATGAACATACGTCAGTCATTCTTCTGCATTTTCTTTAATTGTTTCCTGCGTTATTGTCCCTGATTTGCTGTGTATTTAGTCTGTGTGTGTTTCCCTCCTTTCTTTGTTAGTCATTTGTGCCTGCATCAAGCCTGACCGCCTGTAAGGATTTTGTATTTTGATTTTGTTAAAGGGCGGCTCAATCATTGTTCTTTTCCGGGTCTTTCGAATCGAATCGCCTCTCCGTGGCCCAGCTTCCCTCTCGCTTCTCTCTGCTTTACGCCTCTCCTTTCCCCACCTGATTTGTTCTTCGTCCTGGAGTCAGAGTCCTGGTCGGAGCCGTTGTATATCAACTTGGCCGTGTTCACTCAGTGGCTGCTGAGCCTGGGTCAGTTTCCTGTGGTGTAAGCATGAACACTCCCTCTTTGCTCTGAGCTGCAGATCCAGCCAGTCTCCAGTCATATTAGGGCCTTTAACCACACCAACTGAGCTTACAGCCTCTAAGAGTCTAGCTACAACCAAAGAGAGTTACAGCAGAGAGTACAGTGAACAGCACTTAGCAGTTACTCTGGTGAGACGCTGCTCGCTTAGTTTGAGGTGAACTTTGACAGGTGGCCACATATTACATTCTGCGCCTTCAACCTCGGGGGTCATCATGCAGAAATCTACGTCACATCACATGGGAAAAAGTTTTTAGTAATCAGAATCAGAATCAGAAATACTTTATTCCCTAGCGTGTAACATGTCCTAAATCTCAACCTCAACCTTTTTCTGGCATATCCAACTTCATAAGCTGAAAAAAGTTTACGCTTCACCCCTCACAGTTTTATAAATTCATTTTTAACAAAGATAGGGGACGCAACTCATTAAAAAAAAGAATCCAAGATTGATTTTAGTGAAATAAAAGTCGGCACGATAAGATGAGCAAACGTTTTCAAAAATGTATTCTGCTACATGAATTAGATTTTATTTATTTATTTTTATTTACACCATATTTCCCCCCCTGTTCATCCATGCCTCACCTGAACCTAATGTGCTACGTCACTGACGAAATTCAGTTTGATTGCATTGTTTTCTATGGAAATGGCTCAACTGGCTGCTCGCAATGCTGTATGACGCAGCGGCTGTTTTGCAGCCTGATCTCGAGCGCACAGCTGATAGGTTCATTATTTGTTAACATGACAGAAGTGCCTATTTAATGGAGTCAGTGTGGACACGACTCTGGCAGCAGTCAAACACAGACACCAACACACAAAAGGAACAGTTCTGATATTTCCCAAAGACTTTTTTCCTCTTTTTAATGGCAAGACTATCAAAACAGCTACAATCTATACTGTATCAAATGACAGTGTGAAAGAGCTCACTATCAATGAACCTACAAAGAATTATCTGGTTGAATCTGCAGCTCCCCTCAGTTTTACAGAGCTCTATACTGGCTGTCAGCTATTGTGTCATGATATGAGACTAGATATCGTGATAGATTTTGGATATCGTGATATCATTTGGCATATGTGTTTACTGCATTGCAGTAAAGTGATCACACTGTTCTAGCTATTCTGTCATTTGCCTTTTCACACTCAGTCATTATATCCACATTACTGGTGATCATTTATCAAAAAATCTCTTTGGGATACATTTTGTGAAAAAACCAATAGTCATCCCTACAATATCACAATGTCAGGATGTTTGGTCAAAAATGAGTACAACCCTAAAACAGAGACAAGCTAGTGGAATATTGGGTTCCTCAGGAGGACACAAACATGACTGAAAATGAATGATGTTGCTCTGTAACTGCTGAAGGACAAATAATTCAGTACTACTTCAACAGTACAATTCATATAATGTCCCTGATGAGTGTCTCTGGTGTGCAGCCTATCATAGAGACTTTATAGTCTCTAACTATGCAATCAAACCAACTCCCACAAAGCTACTGTACACAGTACAGTATTTTACTGTAGCTAATTAGCTCACAATGCATTCAATATTAAGGGCTCCCTTAAGTACTATTCAAACCCATTTTCCCAGCCAATCTGAGTGGTAAGCCGAGTCATTAGCCCAGGCCTGCGTGCCATTGGTTTCTAATGTAAGAGTCGACGGGGGGCCTCATCGGTCTAATTCACCAGCATTATCAGAATTGTTTTCACAACACTGATCAGATTATAGCTCAGCGGGGGCCTCTTACAGCATGGTACACACAACTTAGTCCCCTGGGTGGATTTCATATTTACTTGTTGAGGGGGAAATGGTGGGAGCCTGCATTCTATACCAAGCAAGTCCATACGTTGGTTAACTGCAAGCGAGTTTTCATTTATCCAACTATAAATAGATAAATTACAATTTGAGAGCGTGTGAGCTAGACCTTCTGTCCATGTTGTCTCCTGTAGTACTGGACCCCCTGGTCTAATGCAACCTTTGCAGTCTTCTGCAACCTTTACAATCAAAAGAGCCATTTTTGAACAAAAAAGGAGAAAAAAAAAGCTGGAGCTGCAACAATTAAATTCTCTCTCTTCCCTGAAGACATTCTCTTATTTTTTTTGATTTGGTGTCCATATAGGCAGCTCATGAAGACACGAGAAGATTAGCCAAAATTGAGAGGAATAAGTAGATCTATATAGAAGAGAATGAGGTATAAACAAACAATATTTAATGAACAGAATATTTTCTAATGAATTTTAAGATAAGTTAATATAACATCAAAAACATAAATAAGAAATTGTAGAACATATACATATCTGCTGCTTGGTCATCAGTCAAACTCTCACAATATTAAATACAATAAACTTTTGCTCTACGATGTAAACATAAGCCTATAAGCTATGGCTGCAATTAATGTCTCAAAATAGTAAAATAAAACCTTTACAGCTGCGTGGCTCCCTCAGATTTCTGTTTATACATTTTTAGGTAAAAATATTATTCAAAGCTTGGCTGAATACTTGATGTGCATCCAC
>JAJHUR010135989.1:1121-50224 GCA_027495735.1 Lutjanus campechanus | reverse complement strand
TCAGTGCGGTTACACGGTTTTATAAAAAAATGAGCACACACACACACACACACACACACACACACACACACACCTCTACACACCTACACACACACTTAGACACACAGGCGAGCGATCACATGAGCGTATCTGTCTCAGAGTTTGAGTGAATCACAAACACTACTTTAGCTGGTTTCCATGCACCAGTGGTGGAAAGAGTGCTGAAAATCTGTACTCAAGTACAAGTACTGTTATATTACCAAAATATTACTCAATTACACATAAAAGTACTGATGTTAGAAAAATACTCAAGTAAAAGTACAAGTATTCTTCTCAAAAACTACTCAGAGAATTGGTTATTTTTTAACCACTGTTTAATACATTATCAATAGCAGCCTTCAATCAAAAGAGTTTCTGTTTTTCCAAATCTTCAGTCTGAATTACTTGGAACTCCTGCTCTGCTCTGCTCAGTGGTCACAGTCACCTGTTCAAACCTAACCCGACCTCATTCTCAACTTGTCAAATACTGACAATTTGCCACCGCGCCTGGGTGACTCATGCAGACACAGATAGAACCTGTTTGCATCTGAAAGTAATGCATCAGGCTTTTCAGATGACCTCAAAGTAAACCCATCCACGGCTCTAGAAGACACTCTGGTCCACACATGGACGAAGTGGCTTGGATGGATGGCTCAGACAAACTCTGGGTTCATGTCCCAGGTGAAACCAAAACATTATTAAAAGATGGAGGGTATGTAACGTTATGTGCGTCATGTGACTTTTGACATGTGACTTTTCGTGTTGCAAGTTGCTCCAGTGATATCATGGGACCTAACATAGTCACTGTAACCCCAAACACGGTCTTATTTAAAAAAAAAAAAATTAACCAAGTAATTTCACAACTTTAATCTTATGTGAAAAAAGATGTCTGGCCACTGAAGTGTATTTTGTGCTTCACTGTCAGACGCCGAGGAGCAGGACATTGTCGGTATGTGGCAGATTGGCGTGAGAACGTGTTGCCAAACCTGTGCCAGCTGCTACATTTTGGGGTATTATTCTTCAGTGTGTCATGGTTTTCATTGGCCCATCTGCGATCACATCGCCTTATAGCTACAAAAATGCAGGTCAATTACGATTATAAAAGTAATTAAGTAGATTGAAACATACAAGCATTCCAAAAAACTATTTAATTACAGTAATGAGTATTTGTAATTAGTGACTTTCTTCTTTGACACACAGCATGTCTCCAAAACTAGCTGAATATTGGCCGAGGTGATCAATAAAGTTTCCTCATAGTTGAGTTCAGTTATTTGATCATTCTAGTTGGCTCTACAAAGTAAACTAACTGTAACTTGATCTGTGTTCAGGTCAAGTCAGACATCAGTTTGTGCACATAAACAAAGGAATGGCAAGACACTTTGCCAGTTTTGTAATCTGATACAAAGGGCTGTCTGCCTTGTGTGGATGTTTCCTGCTGGGGTGTGTGTGGGTGTGTGTGCGCTCGTGTGTGTAGGTGTGTGTGTGTGTGTGTGTGTGTGTGTGTGTGTGTGTGCGAGAGCAACAGATCTGAAGCTTGTCTGCAGCTACTCTTGGGTACTACTGGATCTATCAGCCTGTTTTTTTGGTGTACAAAGTCATGATTGTTTGCTAAAGGACCTCTGTGATTCAGAACTTTTGCTGTTATGTTTTTGGGTCATCACATACTTGTGAAGGCGATATCTCAAAACGCCTTGAGGGAACTCCTTCAAACTTGGCACACATGTTCACTTGGATTCAAAGGTGAACTGATTGCAATTTGGCGATCAAAGATCATGGTGACCTCAAGAATTCATATGCTAATTATGACAACGTTTCACATAAATACCTAAGAGGATAAAATGATGAGGTGATGACATTTTATATCCAAAAGGTCAAAGGTAAACTTCATTTCAACTTCATATTTTTCCTCTGGCCTGTAGTGATATTCATTCATCTAGATTTTTTTGTTGTGAGCTGCAGAGTTTTGGAGAATTCATCTATAGAGATGTCTGCCTTCTCTCCAGTATAATAGGATGAGATGGCACAAAAAAACCAAAAAAAACCCCAAAACATTTGGAAATACAAAATCAGTGTCTCGTTCCAAAAATCCTAGCCTGGTTACTCAAGATAATCCACAGACCTTGTTGTAAGCAGTTTCATGTAGGAACTACTTTACTTAAATTCCCGCAAAGTCTTCACAATATACATTATATGGCTCTGGACAGACATGGATGTAAACTGTAATTTGACTGGTTGGTGGAAACACAACTGTGAGGCCGTAATTCTGTTTTTTGACGGCTCTGTTTTAAACACCCATATTCAGCTGACTCGCTCTTCTTAACCAACTGCTAGGAACCACAAGTGATCAAACAACCTCTTCAGTTTGAAATCCTGGTTCACCTCAGGACAGCTGATCAGCTGGTGGAGGTTAAGGTCATATAGCACATTTAAAACAACCGAGGTTTACCAAAGTGCTTTCTAGAGAGCACCAAAGAATTAAAATACAACTATAGAAATAGAAAAGTACAATATTAGAGTGCACAGTCATGTTAATGTTGGTGCAACTCCGCCGGTTGCATGTGCATGTGTTGACTAAGAGCATCAGAGGCTGCAGAGCAAAGAAAATACAAGAATATTTAGAATTTCTGTTTGCATTTAAAGAAACTTTAAGAAACCAAAGAATCTCACTCTCACTCACTGATGGTATGTGAAAGCTTTTTTTTTTCTTTAGAGTGTTGGATAATTTTTTTCTTATAATGATATGATTATTGCATCCTTAAGTTTAAGAGGTTTGTTTGTTTCAGCTTTCCATTTTTCACAACTAAATTACTCTCTGCAAAGAAGTAGTAAAAAAAGTAGAAGCAAGTAGGAGTTTCTGGCACAACTTCACCTACTTACAATGTGCAGAGAGAAGAGGAAAAGGGCTCAGAAAGGCAAAACTACTTGAAAATAAAGTTGTTCAGTTTTCTACTTGTTGCTAAGTGTTGCTGGAGTTTTTTGCCTTTTTGGAGCTATAGAAAAACAACAACACTGAAGTAAATGACTAGATTTCACATTCATTCTTGTTACTGTTGAAAAGGCTGTTCTATGATGAGATACTGATGTATCATGTATCATCATGTGATAAGTCATTCAAACGTTAAAGATAAAAGTTCATCATTTACTCCCTGCTCCCTGTTATGAGTGATAATTGATGGTTTAGTACAAATTCTTGCCAGTTTTATGGTCAAATGTACTGAATTTTGAGACATATATGGAATGTTTTTTCAGTTGCTAACATGTATTTGTCAAAAGTGAAGTCACATTGTCAAAACTCTTCAAACAGTCAACAAAACAGACGTCTCTGTGGACCAAACTGTGAGTCATTATTCATTGTTTTCACCCAGACTACATTCAGTGACCACATTTTCCAAAATCCATGAACTATTTTGTCATTCATACTCCACCACTTGCATAACAATGTATATTAGCCTCACATTTTTCAAATGCTAACATTGAAATATATAGACAATCTTAACAGAGTACTGAAAATAAAATGAAATTATAATCATTCCCAGCAGCTACTTGGAATTTCAGCTGAGAGCCTATTTTTAGTCTTCTTACCGAACAAGTGGTACACTGTGCAGTATGAGTCATTATGTAATACATGGTGCCAAGTTGTCGTGGGTTGGGTTTTCTTTTGCTAATTAGTTTTGCAGTTCTGGAATTTCAGGAATTTGTTTTTCACTCTGATCCCCTTTTAGTTTTCGAAAGTAAATGAAAAGATTTGAAAAGATAAACAAAAAATAAAGGATGATGACACAAATTGCTGCATTTCTTTTCTTTTTTTTAAACTTATGCTTTATTAGTTTTCTCATTTAAACAGCACAATACACATAGAACATAGTGTCAGTAGAATTTCTTTCAGTCTCTATGATTGTATTTGTAGATAGTCCATTTTTCCCATCTGTTTTCCCATATTGTTTGTTGTAGTTTTATATTATATGTGAGGCTCTCCATACCGTGCATCTCATCAATAATGTCCAGCCAGTTCCTCTGGGTAGGGGGGTCCTCTTTGTGCCATTTCCTTGTGATGGCTTTTTTTTTAAGCTGCCAGTCTTTGTCTTGGATGTTTTCCCGAGTTAAGATTTCCTAAATATAGTACATGTTTTAAGTAGTTCATAGCCTAATATCTTTTTAATCTCTTTCAACACATCATCCCAGTATTTTGTCATTTTAGTACAGTGCCAAAAAACATGTGTGTGACCCACACTCTGTTCCCCACACAGTCTCTAGCAGGGCTGTTGAACAGGCGATTGTCCCTTTTCCATTTTTGGTGTGATGAAGAATCTCGCAATATTTTTCCAGCAAAATTCTTTCCACATTCTGGAATTGCTAGATGTTTGCTGCGTTTTACAGATATTATATCTTCAGTTATTCCTTCCTTTAGTTCATTTGTGTACAAAGTTGAAGTGTTTCCATTTGCTACCAGGCCTTGGTATAATTCAGATATTACTCTTCCAATTTTGTTCTTGTATGCATTACACAGTCACAATCACTTTATTTAATTGCTGCATTTCTGATTCATTCTTGTTACATATACTGTAGTTTCAAATGGCAAATATAGTTCAAATTCAAATATAGTGCTTAGTCTGTGTGTTTAGAGTGGTGATGTGTATGTGATGTGTTGGTGATGCGTGTGCTTTCAGAGTGAGACTTGTTGTCAGTTTTATGGTCAAATGATCTTATTTTGAGACATGTATGGAAGGTTTTGTTGGTCTAAGTGAGTTTTGGAGGTGAGATTAAGATGTTAAGCATGTATGAGGAGTTTTGAAAAAGTGGCTTCAGTAAGGCAGCCCGTCTGAATGGCATGAGGAAACTTATTTAGTCAGAATATTATTTCCTTTGTTGTCATTACCAGTCACCGCCAGTACCTAAAACCACATTACCAACTTATTAACACTGACAAGGTAACTGCATATTCCATCCATCAAGCCTATTTCAGCTGACATTGGGCGAGAGGTGGGGTACACCCTGGACAAGTCACCAGTTCATCACAGGGCTGACACATAGAGGCAAACAACCACTCACATCTACGGGCAATTTAGAGTTACCAATTAACCTACCACACTGCATGTCTTTGGACTGTGGGAGAGAACCCACGCAGACACGAGGAGAACATGCAAACATGCACAGAAAGGCCCTCCCCCAGGGTTAGGGTGGTGCAGTGCTAACCACTGCACCACCGTGCCGCCTGCAATAGCGGTTTAATTATTTCAATTTGCAAATGAATTATAGCCTCTAAATAAATTATTTATTGTTATATATTATTAGCACTAATTCCTGTCGCATTTTTAACCTTTCAAAATAATAGGCTAAATAATAAAACCTTCAGATTACAAAACACTACATGAAAGCCAGACTAAATACATGGATTTTTAGTTTATGCTCTTGACATGCACATGGATGGATTGACAGTTTTTTCCCTGTAACTCGCTTATTATGCACTCAAGTAACAAAACCAGAGAAGTGAGATGTCTGAACAAACGCTGTGTTGCTTCTGTCTATTGTGTCTGAGTAATGCTATTTTTGCCTCTTGGGAAACCTGTTAATGTATAAAGAGGAGCTCATGCAAAGCAGAGATATAATCTGCTGTGACTTCATTCAATAGCTGATATATATATTCTCAAGTCTTAAAGTCTGAGTGCTGTGTTTCAGGGTTCTTTTTTTTTACTTGAACTGTAGGTGAGCTTTGTTATCATGAACTTTAAAGTGTCCATGAACATTTATCCTGTTAAAAGCAAAACAGGGAAAGGTTGTTTGCATATAGGGCCTTTCAAGAACAGAGTAATTAAAAGTGGTTTACAGAGACACATATGAATAGGATTTACAAAGAGCAGAATAAAATAGAAGATTGATTGAGATAAAATTAAATAAAACTGATAAAATGGAAAAATGAAAATTATTCTGCAGTCCAAGATATGAATAAAATGTGCAAATTGATTTCTAATGAAAGATGGTGCCAAAAAAAACCTAGTGGTGTTTAAACTCATGTTTGAATGATGACTGAACTCATCAGACTTCATTTGAGTGAGAGATTTATGACCTGCCCTAACAGGGTGGCATGTTAGTTCAGAATGCATCATGCCTGACAGACTAATGAGGAAATAGACATAAAAAATGTCAAAGGGACACATGAGAAAGCTTAATTACTTAATCAAAATCTGGATAAATAAAAATTTCACATTAGAACTTAGTGTACAAAATAGTACAAAACAACAGAAATGGTTAACAGACAATAAAAACACAATAAAAACATAAAAGATTAAGTATTAAGACATTTAAGTAAAAGCCACGCTATAAACATAATAAGTAGAAGCAAATTATGAGTACCATGTTTATGAAAGTGGCAAAAAAGTCCCTGTGCTGCTTAAATTGAAATGTTGTATTTTCCCCTTTAAAATTCAACTGCAAAAATAAATAAACAAAAATCTTCACATGAAAATAATTGATAAAGACTGAAACCATCAAACTTTATCTGAGTAAGATATTCGTGACCTGAACGAACATGTCAGCATGTTAGGTCAAAGGTCGCGTGTCTCAGGTCAAAGTGCTTCACAGGTGACAGACTGATGAGGAAGTAGACGTATAAACAGTACAACAATGGGAGACTAATGCATGCAACACATATAAAAGCTGCTTTTAAATGTGCCCTGCAGAACCACTCAAGAGCTAATTGCACAGGACTTGAGGGGCCTTCGTTAAGACAAACATTAAGACATTTAGTTTTTGTAATCTTGTGCTAAACATGCAGTGTTAAGAAGGTGAAGAATAGAATAGTGAAGGACTTTTAGGAATTTAGGCAGAAAGCTATTATACAGCTTTGAGACAGGATTGCACCGACAAAGATTAATTTAATCTAACATTAGTTCTAATAAAAGATTAACAAAACTATTTAAAATGAGTAAATCCAGATATAGAATTAAGCAGAGCTCTGCCGCGCAATTAAAAACTGATCTCAGTTTAGTAAGAAAGTAACAAACAAAAAATCATATTGTTTGCTAGCTAGCTAAAAAGTTTTTGAAAATTCTTTTCTTAATATTCTTTTTTGATTCTTCCACAAATTACACTTTTTTTTGTCAATTTAAATCGTAATTTTAAACTTCAATGAAGTCTGAGTTTAAACTGTCTTAGTGGAAGACGTCTGTTCACCAGGATGGATCATGGCACTATTTTGATTGACAGCTGCTTGTTGATGGTTTGTGAAAATTCTCGGCAGTGCAGCTTTGCAGTTTCCTGTTAAACGACATGTTAATTTCTTCTAGAACTCCCTCAAACAGTGATGCCCCGGTTGTTGCCAAGGTGTGTCTCCTGTCCTACTATATATACCGATGACAAATTGCTGTCAAAGGCACCAGCTCCTGACTGCAGCTGAGAGATCACTCTGGGACTTGTAGGTCATCACAGGTAAGCTTCTTGGCTTACTTTTAAACTTTCGTGTTCCTTCACACTTGTGACTCCAGGCAACTATGCACTATTATATTTGAAGTATAGTAGATAGTAATTATTAGCAATAAAAGTCAGACAAATTCAGTATTAGCATTCAGTTTTGCTTATTTAATCAGTGTGTAAACAACAGGACTGTGTGTGTGTGTGGTTTTTTTTTTTTTTCCAGAGATGAAGTGGGTTTTGTGCATTATTGCTGCAGGTCTTTGCCTGTGTTTGCAAAGCCATGTGGATGCTGGTGAGTATGATCTCTAGCAAATTAAATTACACACAGTCAATATAGCAAGCTGAATTTAGCATCAGACACAAAATAATGATTTACTACTCAGTGGCTGGTGAATCTGAACATTTAAAACTGACGGTAGATGTTTATTTCATACACATTTACAAGGTGGAAAGTTGTTTCCAACAAGCATGCATTTATATTATTTTCCATACATATGAGTTTAATTTCTGCATATTGAAAACAGTGTTTTGCTGAAATTATTGAATTTATATTGTATAGTGAAAATGTTAAAAAGAGGAAAAGAGAGAAGAAAGCACTGTGACAGGTTTCTGGATCGTGTCTTGAGACAGCAGGGAGCAGACTGACTGAAAGATGTCTTTTGCCTTCAGAACCACATTTGAGCAGAAGTGACATCGAAAGGGCTGTGATTGAAGCCAAGGCCACAGTGGACTCAGCTTATGAGTACTCCAGAAGAACGTGAGTATGCAAACCTGCAGAAGTGCTGCACAAAGAAAACTTCAAGGTGTAGATTCAATGTGATGAGGATGTGATCACCTGACCACATCTGGAGGCAGTCTGCACTGTGTTGATTTCTGAGGCAGGTGTAAACGCAAACCATCCAACAATCTGGTTAATGTACCTGAATATAAGTCACATTTTAATATCAGGAGCAAACGCGGTGTTGGTGCTCATAAATCAGATCTCTCCACACAACACAGGAGCATTGAACGTGTGAAGAGGAACTCAGCAAATCCCTCAGACGTCCTGAGGTTGCTGAAGCAGCCTGCTGGGCCAACCCGTGTTATTGCGCGTGCTGCTGACTATATGGACAATGCTGTGAGACTGATCAAGACATCTTGGGGAAGGCGTCGGATACGCTCCATCAATGCCACAGGTGTGTATCCAAAAAATAGGTTATTTGAATTCTCCATACAAGTGGTTCCAAGTCACAGCTAAGATGTCTCTTCTTTGCCCCTGTCGATCAGATCTGATCTCCGCTGAGGTACTGGAGGTCCTTGCTGACCTGACAGGCTGCTCTGCCCAACAACGTCCCCCTCCTTGCAAGAGCACACCCAATTTAGACAGGTTTCGCACAGCGAGCGGCGTCTGCAATAACGAGTGAGGCAACTGCTAAGTGGTTAATTTACACTAAAAAAAACATGCTCACAGCTAATTGACTGCTGAAATGTTTTGCCCCTTGGGCCAAATTGAATCTTGTCAAGGACTTTCCTCCCAGCTGTCTGACTGTTTATTTTTAAGTTTCATTTGACAATTAAAGATGTTACAAGTGGGAGTGGAGAGCTGGGGTGGTGACATTCCTTTTGAAACATGTTGGCAGTAATGTCAAAGACTGGTATGTAATGTACATGGTGCACCCTTGTGCAAGACAAAGAGAAAGAAAAATAAAAAATATTTTCCTTGCCTAGAAAAAACAACCGCTGGGGATCCTCCAACACGCCTTTCCAACGCTTGCGTACTCCTGAGTACCAGGATAAAGAGAATAAGCCCAAAGGCTGGTACCCTGAGCGGAATATCAACAGTCATAAACTTCCTCTGGTAATATACTTTTATATTTACATATATATTCTATATATTGTATACTGTATACAGTACAAAGAATGAGAATAAATGTACGGGGAAGATATCTGACATCTGAGAGCCCCTGTTGTTGTGGAAAAAGACAATAGCGCTGAACAATATACAGACAAGTAACAAAGTGAACTTTTAATCGTATCTGCAGTGATGGTTAGGGTGTTTTTTAACTTGTAGCACTCTCACTGAGGTGCTCATTTGTCTGTATCCTGTCCACAGGTAAGGGACGTGTCCAACCAAATTCTGAACACAGCAAACTCTGCTGTGGTGAGTGACAGACGCTTCACTCACATGTTGACCATCTTCAGCCAGTGGACGGACCATGACCTGACCTTCACTCCTCACTCTCCTGTCATCCGCTCATTCAACAGTGGAATTGACTGTGACAAGAGCTGTGATCGTACAGAGCCCTGCTTCCCCATTGCGGTCAGTGTCATTACAAGAAAAGTCATGAATACAGCCCAAACATACACACACACCGAATACTAACTGCTTCTCGTCATCTACACAGATTCCCAGCCAAGACCCCCGCTTTGCCAGAAGCTCACACAAGTGCATGCCCTTCTTCCGCTCAGCAGCTGCTTGCGGCTCTGGCAACACAGGCTACAACTTTGGTCAAGGAACTATCCGTCAGCAGATGAACACTCTCACGGCTTTCATTGATGTAGGCCAGGTGTACGGTTCAGATGATGGCAAAGCTCGCTTGCTCCGGGACTTCACCTCAGATAAGGGCTTGTTGAGGGTCAACACAAAGTACACCGACAACGGCCGTGAGCTCCTGCCCTTCACCAACATGAGTGCCAACATGTGTGCTACACGAGCTCGCATTACTAATGACGTTAATGTTGAGGAGGTGCCCTGCTTTCTGGCTGGTGAGTGTCAGCAAAGTTCCCATGAAACTTGCTTATTGGTTGTGTTTCCTGTAAAGCAGGCATCAACGCAGCGGCTTGTCACAGACAGTCACTGATTGACATTTATAGTAGCTTGTATCACCTAAGAAAACTGACATTAAAATACAGTAACAGACAGTTCACGCAGGAGGGAGGTTTATTCACTAATAAATTCAAGGTTACTCAAGTCATATATCCATTTTGTACCGTATGGTGCTAGCAGGTGCCATGGACACTGGCACTTCTTAAGAGCTGAAGCTGAGCTGCTGGAGCACATCAGAAGGGACAACAGAAAATATTTTCTCCAGAAAATAAGACCCAGTTTCACTCAAATCAGTGAATAAAGTTATAAAGTTTTGCTTTTGTACGGTGAAGCCCCCAGAAACACTTCAGTCTGCTCTGGTAAACAGATGTATTATCCTTCCCTGCTCCAGTGGCGTCATAAGTGAGAAAGCAGCTCATTGAAAGCAAATTGAGTAAACGAGTGCAGGATTTTTTGGCAGTTTTTAATTACTTTTCAGAAAAAGCCAAGCTCTGAAATACCATTAAAAATACCTAAGAATATTTACAAAACAAATTATTTGTCACTGTGGGCCCAGATCTTGGTGTATGAGTGATGTATAGCAATACAAAATTATATGAATACACTTAAACATTGATTTTTATGTCATTGGATTTTTAAACAGAGTCAATTTATGTTTTATTAGCACAACTCAGGTAAGGCAACCTTTTGTGAGTATTCAAAGCAGTCCTCTGCTTTGTTTCCCAGGTGACGAACGATCCAATGAGAACATCGCTCTGACCTCTTTGCACACACTGTTCCTGCGTGAACACAACCGTCTTGCACGTGCTCTGGCCAAACTCAATCCTCACTGGGACGGAGAGAGACTCTACCAGGAGGCTCGCAAGATCATGGGTGGATACTTCCAGGTTAGACAGCGGCTTAGCTGTTTGGATTGTGGGAGTTTTGCGTTTATGATTTAAGGAATAGATGGCATGTCGTATTATGGTTTACTTAGATCATTTTAATTTTTGTCTTTCAGGTTCTCACTTTCAGAGACTACTTACCAATCATCCTTGGTCCAAAAGTCATGGCCAGGCAGCTGTCCACCTACCCCGGTTATGATGAAAACGTGGACCCCACCATCTCCAATGTGTTCGCTACAGCTGCTTTCCGATTTGCTCACCTGATGGTTCAGCCGTTCATGTTTCGTCTTAATGAGAGGTACAGGGAGCACCCTAAGTACCCCAGTCCATTGCTGCACAAAGCCTTCTTCACACCATGGAGGGTCATCTTTGAAGGTATGGCCAAGATCTCTAACTTGTTAGTGTTCACATTAAAGGAGAATCAATCACAGTTGTATTAACCACTTTAGGACGGAGACTCCAGAACAATCAGTTGCAACCTCTTCAAGCTATGATTTATTCCAGCACTGATCACTATCATATCGCTATGATTGCTATGCAATATCCATGCAACCCAGTTTGTAGGAAGCTGGTGCTCGTTTAGTTCCCCAGTTGAGGGATGTTGAAAGAATTAAATCATGGAAGGAATGGCGAACATCAATCTGCAGAGAAAGTCATTTTCAGTAGAGTATAAATTAAATGTACCCAGATCAAAAATGAGACACAGTAAAATTACTGAGTGGGTGTTTATTTCCCTGACTGTCTTTGAAAAGAAAGAGCAGCTTTAACATTTTAGTTGTGAGGGTTTTACAAAATCAAAATCGGAACTAAACAGAAAAATGTCTACCCTTTTCTGTACTTTACCTGTACTTTTCTGCACTTGCTATGAACTTTCAGATTTAAACTGAACACAGTAATGTTGATAACTAGGTAACTAGCTACGATGCCTCCAGCTAACAATTCCAGTGAACCTCCACAGTGTACACTAGACTTGACTAGACTCCACTAGAAAACACTAGGCAGTCCTAGACAGTACTAGGTAGTACTGTTTAGTACTGCCTAGTTCTGCATATATTGATGATTGGTTGGTTGGTTGGTTGATTCCAGTTCTCGGCTGCGCAGATGCCGGTGGGGGCAGGTTTGCAAAACCCTGAAGCTGTGCTTTCGTGTTCCTGCCCACACAGCCGTCTGACTCAATAACGAGCAGAGTTCAGCTGTCAATCGTGGCACTTGCACATACATCAGTGTGATAAGAACTTCCTAAAATGACAGAAATCATAATCATAATCATCATAATCATCATCTTTATTGTCCACAAATGTGGAAATTTGCCTTCGGCCTCACAGGTTGGTTTTAAATCATCTTTGGAAAAAAAATATTTGACGTGCATGTTGATGTTTTAGTTTGTTTCATGTCCTACCTATTAAGCTTGGGGAGACAGGATTTATAACCTGCACTGCAGCCCGCCACCAGGGGGGGATTGAGATCCTTCGGCTCTCATGTTGTCACTTTCTTTTTGCAGTCTCCAGAATGGACAATCAAACCAAAAAAACATGAATACAAAGCAGCTAAAAACTATAATGATATGCAGAGTTGGGCCCTGGTTTACATAGTCCAACTTAAATTACTCCTGTCTCTTGTGCTCTTCAGGTGGTGTGGACCCGCTCATAAGGGGGCTGGTGGGCCGTAGGGCCAAGCTGAACAAGCAGGAACAAATGATGCCTGATGAGCTGAGGGAAAGGCTGTTTAAATTCTCCACTGAGTTGGCGCTGGATCTGGCCTCTCTCAACATGCAGAGAGGAAGAGACCATGGACTCCCTGGTATTACTCTGATTTAATCTGTCTAAACATCAGACTGGCACATACTGGTGCTTCGCCAATCCCATAGATCCCATAGAGATTTTCCATTTATCATATGAGACATTAACATATTGTAGATTGTCATCTCAAGCTAAAACAATGTGCAAAAAGATGAAGGATACTGGAAGGTAACAAAAAATAAAAAATAAAACCAATAACATCCAAAACAAACAGATCACATTGAAACAACAACAACAAAACAGAACAAGTGTATCATAGTGTATTCATGTATGGTAAAACTGTGCACACAGCAAGTTTGTATGAATTCATACCAAGTTAGACAAACCTTTGTTTTATAGACATGTGAACTAGCCTGAACCTGAGCGTTTGTGATATTTTAATAAATTAAGGTTAATCAGCCAACTGTCATCTTCCTTCAGTCTTCCCCCTTTCTAATTGGATCAGTCAGTCAACAGTGTTTATACTGAATTACCAGGTACTGTAAGGCTTAATACTGCCTGTAAATCACAAAACCTGTTGAAACAGACAGCTGATGATCTAAGCAAGGCTGAGATTTAGTTAGAGATGATAATCTGACGCTGCTGTACTGTAACGTTATGACTGAACTCCAGCAGCCTCACACTCACGCTAATGTTTGTTCTCCATCAGTAGTAACACTTACTGTTCTCTGGAGACTCAGACAGTCTTACTGTTCTCCTTTTGGGATCCTTTCATATCCAGGAAGAATGGGGAACCAGAGATTGTGATGGACTTGTGTATATATATTTTGTTTTACAACCTGCAACACAGCAACTTTGCAGCATTTTTCTATCTCTCCTATTACATGAAACTGAGAGTTTACCCCCAGAAAGGAGTGTGGCCTTGCCGACTCAGGCTGGATGACGTGTTGCTGGTCTGATGTACTTATTCTCTGTCTTAGAGGGTATTTTGACTTTGTAGAGGTTGTAGATCAGACATCACCTTGATAATTTTTTCTCTGTTCCCCTATTTAGGTTACAACAAATGGCGCAAGTTCTGTGGGCTGTCACAACCACGCAATCAGAAACAGCTGGGAAGAGTTCTGAAAAATGATGCACTGGCCAAGAACCTGCTAGATCATTATGGAACACCTGACAACATTGATGTGTGGCTGGGAGGAGTGGCTGAGCCGTTTGTCCGTAGAGGAAGAGTTGGACCGCTGTTTGCCTGCCTGATTTCCTCTCAGTTCCAGAGGATCCGTCAGGGAGACAGGTGAGCAGACATGAGGCAGACCTGAAATTATATACGTGACATTTACTAAAGATGTTAAGACAGTTGTATTGGCTGCATTTTTAAACGTTTAAAAAACTGTCAATTTCAGATTTTGGTGGGAAAACAAGGGAGTCTTCACCAAGGCACAGAGGCATGCCCTGAAGAACACGTCACTCTCTCGCATCATCTGTGATAACACTGATATCACTCGAGTACCAAAGAATCCCTTCCGGTTCCAGCGCAGGTCCAAGTTCGAAAAGTGTAACACGATCCCGGCATTTGACCTGAGTCCATGGAAGGAGCATCTTCAGTAGAAATCCTCACTGAGGATACATCTTACTGTGTAGAGGAGACATTTCCTCACACTGGTCAAAACACTTGTGACCCAAAACTACTATGTAACTACAAATCACTCCAAAATCAAAAATACATATTTTTCCTCTGGCCTGTAGTGCTGTTTATCCAGGTGAATAGTTTTAGAGATTTTTGCCTTCTCTTATAAATTAAGTGAGTAATTGTTACTCGGCATGTGGTGCTCATAACTCCAAAAAAGAGAGTGAGATGAAAAATACGTATTTTAGATTTTAAATGTGTTTGCTTTGCTGTATCAAATGAAACACTTTTCCTTGTGCAGTTTATCAATATTTTTAATTTAAATGAAAGGGCAATTGTGTAATATTTCTTTGATTAAGTGCTGGAAAGAAATGTACAACTGCAATGAGTGCTTTTAATATGATTGAAATCCTGTCTTTCAGATGTGATTTGCATGACTGGCACATGAATATAAACAATCTGATAGAGGAAACCTCTTATAATGATACTGTTAGAGTGATCAACTGCTTATATTAATCAAAAAGTCTGGGATGCATTGATCCTATTCAAATGCTCATTAAATAATTTGCCTCTTGTAATCAAGTTGTCTGCTTACAGTGTTCATTTTGGGTCTTTACATACATTTTGCCTCACAATAATCTGTCTGCATCCAGCTGCTGCCTGAGGCTGCTGCTGCGTGCACATTTAAATCATGATGGGAAACAGAGTCATTTTCTCTCATCAGAGTCTCCTTGACACTAGTAACAAACTCCCAAAAGTCAGCCAACAAGATTCAGCAGTGAAACTTGAGGTTCTTCAGGTTACCTTGAGTAGTCTAGTCAAAAAACAAGAAACAATCTGCAAGTGATGGAGACAGAAAAGTCATGTAATACCCCCTTAAGCGGATCCTTGATGATGGAAAAATAGTGATGCTGTCTGTTTAATTAAGATATTAGACTTTATTGATCCCACAACAGGGGAATTCACATGTGACAGCGGCTCAAAAAGAACAGGTAGAAAAGACCAAGCAAAAAAATAAGAATGAAATTTTAAAAGAAGATAGATATAATAGATTAGAATAGATTATAGATTATTAAAAAAAAACTATAAACAGACTATATTAACTAAATATATGGACAGGCATGGATAATTGTGCAGGATAACTACACACATGTAAATGGTGTGTAACATTGTATTATGAGGAAAAAAATCCTTGTGAATTGATTATTGCACCAAGAAAAAAAGGGGCACATACAACACCAACTTTTCCCCCTAGTTTTTCTGAAAAAGTGTGATGCATGTTGCAATGGTTTTGTGGGAACAAGTGAAAACTGAAAAAAACAAAAAACAGTTGGACTTTTTTTCTTTTTTTAAAAAGTGTATTAAAAACCAAAGGCAACTTTTTCTTATCTTTTTCTGATTTTGATTGGGTTCACTGTGTCGTACCTATATGACGTTTGTGCGGGGGACTGCTATGATTGTTGGAACTCGCAGGAAGCTATGATGATTGGTCAAATTTGCAGATAAGCTGCCGTAATTGGACAAAATTGCAAGGTTGGGCAGAATTTATGGGAAATGGTTGAATTTGCAGTAATGGTTGTGAATGCAACAACATAACATCCTTTTTTTTGGCCTCACAGTTCTTTTTATATGTAATAAATAAGCACACCACGATGAAAGATGTCATGAAAACACAGGTGATTTTGATCACATTGTTGTTTATTTTTGAAGTATATACAAATAACCTCAGCAGTGTGGCACAATTTTTTAACCTGTATTCAGGAATTACAGAACTAGATGTTAGCCAGACAACAGGTAAACCGTGTAGCAAATGAAAATAACTTAGATTAACTCATTTGCCCTGTTCTACACCCAATAAGGATACAGTCTATGTTAGACTTGGTGTGAATCTATGCTAAGCCCTCCACCACATGGCTCTCAAAGGTGAACTAACCCCTCCAACGAACCCCTCTCACTCTCATAGTGAATAGAGGGGTGAATCTTCTGATCCCGTTTGAAGTGTGCCACAAATTACTCATATGTCATTTGTCATTTTGGATCATAATTTTACAAGACGAAAAAGTCACAATTTGTGGGATCTTTGTTGTAATGTAAAATCATGACGTCACTTACACGACTTTCTAATTACGTATCGTCACATCTGATACTTAAACAGTTTTACGAAAAACTGCGACTGTCTTGACTTGTAAAACTATCTTTTAAATTCACAAACATCACGTGTAATTCGTGGGACAATTCAAACGAGATCAAACTATTTATTTTTCTCTTGTTATTGACCACAATTCATATGTTTTTTCTGAAGTTAGGTCCCAACAAGCTCAGTATTTAAGTTGTTGCAAATTAACACATGGACTACAATCTCAGTCTCATCTCATCTTTGAGCCAGACAGTTATTAGGCTACATGATGTTTTACCTTACTGGTATGATAATGATGGCTACAACCACAAATGCCAACAGACAACGCATGCTGTCACTAACATGACTGCCAATTTAACGTCGGTGTCTGTGCTCTTTATTACTGTAGACTGATATGTGATATGTGACGGAGGAGTTGGGCCAAGAGTTTGATCTTTTAAAATATATTTTCTCAGCATAATTGAAAAGAAAAAAATCTGATTTTGTCCCAGTTCTCAAGCCTGAATATTAAAAATGTTATAATTGACTCCATTAAACATATTACTGATATAAAAATGACTTTGGACGTGGACGGTGGACAGTATTTGCTCTGAGGGAGCTCACACTTTGGTCAAAGTTGAAGACAGTTACACACAATTCATCAATCTCAGATGTAGCACATCCAGTGTTTGTGCCGACCATGTCATTAATGCGCAAATATTCGGTCCAATTAAACTTGGTTCACGCGCAAAAAGACTTACGCTGTTATCATGGGGCTTTTTTTATTGCGATCATAGTGGAGAGGCCTTTTCACAGCAGACACTTCGAGTTGCAGGATGAGAAAGGTGTTAATACCAACATTAGTCATACCTCTGATCTATTCAAGCGTTCCAATAAATCATGACCGTGTCAGTGAGACGGAATGCACCAACCCACTCACTCACGCACGCACAAGGCTATTTATAGCAAACGGAGATTCTTATATTTAAATTTGGTATTGTTTGAAAATGCACTTTATGAATACCTTTTTGTCAGTTAGAATTATTTTTCTGCATGTGAGTGTGTGTCAGTGAAAGAGAGAGAGAGAGAGAGAGAGAGAGAGAGAGAGAGAGAGAGAGAGAGAGAGAGATGTGTGTGTGTGTGTGTGTGTGTGTGCACCTGCATCTGTACTCCTTCCTCTTGAATGAACATACTGTTCTATTACACCGAAACTTAATTAAATTTCATATTTTCACATCCTGAACAGAAAAGTAGATCATTGTTTGTTGCATATTGTCTGGAAATTGTGAAACATAAAATGCGGCCAGCTTACATGCAGAAAGTGGATGTTTCATCATATAAGAGGTAGCCTTAATATACAGGATTTATTTAGTATCAATTAAACGAAGCAAACTTTTTGTTTATTAAAAAACTGGAATCTTTTTCGTTATATCAGTATATCTAAATATTTATTTTATTTTATTTTATAATTTTTTATTAGACTACTGCAAAGTGAGTTTAATTTCATAGTTTAAAGGCAGTCATTGTAGTTATCGATACTATTACCTTAGGGAAGATGTGATGAATTTTTATTTTTACTTATATCTGATGCGGGAAGGTGTTTAGTTTTCTCTTCGTTGGCACGCAATCCAATCGTTTCAGTCTATTGTCTATGGCTTGTCAGAAAATCCCGCTGAAGTTTCCACTCCAGGAAATTCTGGGCACCTGACGTGTCTGACACTGTCGACCCAGCTTGTTTAGCATCGTGAAAACGCAACCATAGAATTAAACGGAATAAAAGAAGATTTCACACTATGACTATGCCTATTATTATCTTTTAGGCTTTATTTGTTAAAATACACATTTTCACTCAACAATTTCCAGAAATATATTTAAAAACATTACATAGTCAGGAACAACAACAGTAAAAATCCAAAAGCTGAAAAGAAAAATTAGAGATAAAAATAATAATATGTGGTAACAGGATTTATCCTTCAAAAGCTATATTTATAAACTGATTGTGAAAGAGCAGGGTTGAGTAATCTGCACAGGTGCTGCAGTTCTGATGCACCTGACATGATGCAAGCTTGGTAAAACAAACAAACAATACTTGTGTCTGAATGTCAGGGCCGATTATTCCTGCAGCTGACCTCACCATACATTTGACTATCACAACTATGAATAAAACAGGTAAGACCAGACAAAACATATGAAGACCTTTCAGAGGTCCTCACTACATCTCTTTGTTTTCCGTAAATGACTTCTGTAAGATGCCGAGAGGGAGGAGGAGAAGGAACTAGGAAGAAAAAAAAACTTCACTGTCTGAACAAATTCCTGATAACAAATGTCCCGTCACCGTCAGCTGGGCGTCACCGCCTCACCTCCAATAAAAAGCCTGACGGAGCACATCAGCAGCATTGACCTTTACTGCAGCTGGAAGTTCAAGTTGGATGCCGAACATTAAGAAGAAAAGTGCGACAGGTTGATCTCCTTTACATAATAGATGTAGATGTATTACATTAACTGTTTTTTTTTTTAAAGTATTGTAGAAGAATATTCGGAAATAACATAAATTAGTGTAAATTATTTGACGTGTGCACGTGACAGTAGAATATTTTTCGTGTTTTGTAGAGATGAATGGATTTCTGTGCCTCCTGGCTGCAGGCCTGTGTTTGCTCAGCCAGGTGAATGCTGCTGGTGAGTACTCTGTCATCTTATAAATAACTTTAGATGCATTAATTATTTGATTTAAAACGATTTCACCCTGCCACTATTTATTATCTTATGTTTGTATTGAAAGGACAGGTAACCCCCACACCAAAAATATTTATTTTACCTTAGCTGTAGTGTTTTTTATCCATCTAGATTGTTTTGGAGAGAGAGTTTTGGAGCAGTAGAGGTGTCTGCCTTCTCTCCAATATGACAGAACTCAATGGTGGCTAGGCTTGTGGTGCTCAAAGTGCCAAGACAAAAAAAAAATTCAACACTAAGGGCTCTTTCCAGAAATCATGACCCAGTTACTCAAGATAATCCACATACCTTGTTGCAGGCAGTTTCATGTAAGAAACAGCTCACAGTAAAATCTGTTGATTATTTTGAGCCTGGAAAGAGAAATTAAAAAAAAAAAAAAAGTTTTTCAAATGTATTTTTTTGACACTTGAACACCATAAGCTGAGTGCCATCTGCAACACGACAGGTAAGATGAAACAAATTTTTGGGGTATTTTTGTCCCTTTAATACAAAAATAAGAGAAAAATTATTTAATTTAAAACAAAAGTTTTGTTTTGAAAAAGTATTTTTTGGTACTTTGAGCACCACAAGCCGAGTGCCTTTTAGTTCTGTTAAACTCAAGAAAAACAGACATCTCTGCGGCCGATACTAGGAATCTCACACCAAAACTTCTAGAGAGATAAGCAGCACTACAGACCAAAGCAAAATATGTATTTTGGTGTTACTTATCAGATCAGAAATGTACGAGTCTATGTTTTGTTCTTCAGTTATGTTACAATAAATATTTTTTTAAATGCTGTAATGCACTGACCAAAAACATCAATATTAAGAGTGAGCCAGAAAGTAAATTAAAGCTACTACAAGGAGTTTTTAAGTGGTTATGAAACAGTCTCAGATTCATACTGATGCCTCAATATGACCTACGTAAGCAAACAAGATTATCTGTGAAAAGATCAGCTGTACTGTAAATGCCTGCCGCCAGGTCGGATTCTCTGTAAAACCAGATGAAATGAGCCTGTCTTCATATTGTCCCAGGCAAAGTTACAGTGAGTTGTACACTGGCCAGTTAAGAACAAGTAGGAGGAGATTTTAATTTCAATGTTTTTATTATTATTATCATTATCATTATCATTATCATTGTTATTATTATCATTATCATTATTATTATTATTATTATTGTTATTGGTATTTTTTGACATTATATTTTGTGATTATTATGGTGGGAACACTACTCTTTTTGTTCACAGAGGCCCCCAAAATCAACAAAATATGAACGTCCCTTGTAGGAGCTTATGTTTTTAATATGTTTTTTTTTTGCTTTCAGATTCCCATTTGAGCAGGAGTGACATTGAAAAGGCAGTGATTGCAGCAAAAGCCAATGTTGACGCAGCGTATAAGTACAGCAGACAAGAGTGAGTGTGCAAATCTGTTGAACTGCTGTTTAAATTCTTTAGTGATTGAAAAAAGGGCACAACAAAACCTATAAAATTACTATTAAAGCTATTCTGAATGAAGATATTTATAAATCTGATCTCTCCACACAACACAGGAGCATTAATCGTATAAAAAGGAATGCGGTGAATCCTGCGGACATCCTCCGGCTGGTGAAGCAGCCTGTTGGGCCAGCCCGTTCAGCAGTGCGTGCTGCTGACTATATGGATAATGCTGTGAGACTGCTCAAGACATCACTCGG
This sequence comes from Lutjanus campechanus, assembly GCA_027495735.1. NCBI lineage: Eukaryota > Metazoa > Chordata > Actinopteri > Lutjaniformes > Lutjanidae > Lutjanus > Lutjanus campechanus. The sequence continues at coordinate 29,225 of JAJHUR010135989.1, read as the reverse complement.
GAGACGTCATAAACGCTCCATCAATGCCACAGGTTTTTATCCTTTACAGATTCTCTGAAACTTTTCTGAGAAGTAGTTTGCAAATCAGTCACAGCTCAAATGTGCATTCTTTGCTTTGTTTAATCAGATCTGATCTCTGAGGACGACCTGCAGGTTATTGCTCAACTGACAGGTTGCTCTGCTCAAGAACGTCTCCCCTCATGCAGAACAACTCCCAATTTAAACAAGTATCGAACTGGAAGCAGTGTCTGCAACAACAGGTGAGGCTGCTATTAAATGGCAACTTTTCATTTAATTTCACAAAACAAGCTAGGAGTGAAAATATTCTAGGTGTGGATAACTGCACAGCTACCTTTCATTTAAAACAAATCAAAGCCCAGTTATGTTCCTGAATTTGATTTTGGTTTGGGCCTCTTGTTGTGTGATGTCCCTGTATCCTTTCCCCTACATTTTCTTTTGCGTAGTCACAAACATTAGATAAATGCAAAATGCCAGTACAATAATGGATTTATTTTTCTCAACTAGAAAAAACACCCGCTGGGGATCCTCCAACAGACCGTTCACTCGCTGGGAACCTTCTGAGTACCAGGATGACAGCACTCTCCCTAAAGCCTGGGACCCTGCCCACAAAGTCAAAGGTTTTTTGCTTCCCATGGTAATAAACTTCAGAATATCATCTTTACTGGCTACATGGCAAATGATCATTGAAAAAAGACACAAATCCTTTTCACCAAGGTGCTTATTCGTCTGTATCCTGTCCGCAGGTAAGGAAAGTGTCCAACGACATTCTCAGGACAGCAAACACTGTGGACGAAGACCCACTCTTCACTCACATGTTGACCATCTTCAGCCAGATCACAGACCATGACCTGACCTTCACTCCTCACTCTCCTGTCATCCGCTCATTCAGCAATGGCATTAACTGTGACAAGAGCTGTGATCGTACAGAGCCCTGCTTCCCCATTGAGGTCAGTGTAATTACAGTGTAATGACAATGAATACAGCCCAAACATACAACCACATACTGAAAGCTAACTGCTTCTTGTCATCTAAACAGATTCCCAGCCAAGACCCCCGCTTTGCCAGAAGCTCACACAAGTGCATGCCCTTCTTCCGCTCAGCACCAGCATGCGGCTCTGGCAACACAGGCTACAACTTTGGTCAAAGAACTATCCGTCAGCAGATGAACACTCTCACGGCTTTCATTGATGTAGGCCAGGTGTACGGTTCAGATGATGGCAAAGCTCGCTTGCTCCGGGACCTCACCTCAGATAAGGGCTTGTTGAGGGTCAACAAAAAGCACACCGACCACGGCCGTGAGCTCCTGCCCTTCACCAGCATGGGTGCCAACATGTGCGCTACACGAGCTAGCATTACCAATGATAGCAATGCTGAGGAGGTGCCCTGCTTTCTGGCTGGTGAGTGGCAACCAAAAACTCTCACACACATTGGGTTGAGTATTCAATACTTTAAGGGATCGACTTAAATAACCCAGTACCAAGTAGCATCGAAACTTCTCTAGTCAAACGATACCTTAGTGCTGGGTATTGTTCAAAAAAAATTACAATACGTGTATGAATACCAGTCCACTTAAAGTGATACCAACAGTAAGGGAGTACTTCATTTGATAGCGTTTTTCAAAGGTTCTTCTTTATAAAGAACTTTTGTAGTGATTGGCTGCAAGAAAAAACATATAAATAGTATTTTTTTCAAGGTCTGTGAACCAAATTGCTTCAATACTACTACAACTTGTATCAAAAAAACCTAATTCGAGACCAAATTTGGATTCCTTAGGAGTTAATCGTCAAGATGTGGTTCATTTCTTATGTTGCAAAATGGCTTTGGATGCCAAGGTGCTGAAACATGGAACTTAAGAGTTGAGACAAAATATTTGTATTATAATGTGTAAAGTAATTTCAATTTTGTCAAAATGGATTTTTATAAAATTGGCACTGAAAAGAGTATTGTTCAGGAACTGGCATCGAAGTCAAGGTACCACTACCGGTAGCAGTATTGATACATACTCAGCCCTTTATGTACAACCTTTAAAAGTGGTAGATACATTCAAAGCAGGGGGCAGGCCTAACAGAGCTTTTTCCCTCATTTTATGTGACTTTTAAGGTGACGAACGATCCAATGAGAACATTGGTCTGACCTCTTTGCACACACTGCTTTTGCGTGAACACAACCGTCTTGCACATGCTCTCGCCAAACTCAATCCTCAGTGGGACGGGGAGACACTCTACCAGGAGGCTCGGAAGATCATGGGTGGATACTTCCAGGTTAGAGAACAGCTTAGCTGCATGGATGATTGAAGGAATGAATGTTGGTCCTTGTGTGATTCAGTTAGCTCAGGGTTTGTTTGTTTTTTGTATTTCAGGTTCTTACCTTCAGAGACTACTTACCAATCATCGTTGGTCCAGAAGTCATGGCGAAGCAGCTGTCCACCTACCCTGGTTATGATGAAAATGTGGACCCCACCATCTCCAATGTGTTCGCCACAGCTGCCTTCCGATTTGCTCATCTGATGATTCAGCCGTTCATGTTTCGTCTTGATGAGCATTACAAGGAGCACCCCAAGTACCGTAGCCCATTGCTGCACAAATCCTTCTTCGCACCTTGGAGGGTCATCTTCGAAGGTATGACCAAGATCTTTAACTTGTTAGTTCTTCCCTAAGTGGATAAGGAACACACTCGATACTTAAATTATCTCTTGATTTCTTCAGGTGGTGTGGATCCAATCATGAGAGGACTGGTAGGTCGTCAGGCCAAGCTGAACACGCAGAGCCACATGATGCCTGATGAGCTGAGGGAAAAACTTTTTAAATTCTCCACTGAGCTGGCACTGGATCTGGGAAGTCTCAACCTGCAGAGAGGAAGAGATCATGGACTCCCTGGTATTTATTTAGTCTTTATACCTGTGTATTGCTTGGCAGGCATTACGGTCATATGTTTAAAACATGGCAACACTGTCACACTGTGTGTCCAATTTTAGGCTACAATAAGTGGCGAAAGTTCTGCGGGCTGTCACAACCACAAAACCTAACAGAGCTGGCTGAAGTGATGAACAATACGGATCTGGCCAGGAAACTTCTGGATCTCTATGGAACACCTGACAACATTGACGTGTGGCTGGCAGGAGTGGCAGAGCCCTTGGTCCGTGGAGGAAGGGTGGGGCCACTATTTGCCTGCCTGATTGCCACTCAGTTCGAGAAGATCCGCCGAGGAGACAGGTATGTTACAGAAATTACATTGCTAAAGATGCGGAATTATGTGTTACCTGCACCTTTACACTCAGTTTTACTTGACTTTAAACGCTACCCAACTGTCCAATTTTAGACTGTGGTGGGAGAATGACGGAGTCTTCACTGAGGACCAGAGGAATTCCCTGATGAAAACATCACTTGCTCGAATGATATGTGACAATACTGGCATCACTGAAGTACCGGAAAGACCCTTCCTTTACCGTCCACGAGGATCCGGTTATACCCAGTGCAAGGACATCCCTGCTTTTGACCTCAGTCCATGGAAGCAGGGTGCTGGTGAGTTGATATCCTGAAGTCTTCTTTGATACAGTTGACTGAAGCTGAACTGTGCCAACAATGTTTATTGAAAATGCTGATTTTTCCTTTTAATTTTCTCTAGAAGCACCATTCTCACGTGGACAGGGAGGAAAACAAGGTAAATCTACCACTTCCTGTGTGATTATCCATAAATATTTGGGATATTAGGGTAATGACATTCTCATTTTTAGTCCAGTATTGAGCAAGAGTGCTGCAGCTAGCAGAAGCTAAACTGAGCTGCACACCGTCAACATACGTCCACTAAAAGTGTTCATTTTGGCATTGACAGGCTCAGATTGTTATTTTGAGACTTTGACAACATTATGGAAAGGATCAGTAAAGAGACAGGCCTTTTTTTAAAGAGTGAGATATGTTTTGTTTAACCAGAAACAGCTGCTACGCTGCTTTTTTGCTGAACTAACCAGACTCCCTTCACCACCATCGCCATTCAAACTCAACAGAAACAAAGTAAAGCTCACCAAAAACATATTGGTTCATCTTTCAACTGTCCCAACAATCACCAACTCTGGTTTGATTGAAATTGACCCTTTACTCACCATGTTAGATGTGAAAATCCTGCTGTTTGTGGTTAAACACAACATTTTTACATTTAGAACAACAATCTGAATCTGTAAGTGGCAAAAACAAATTTTAGTGGACATCCTTTGACAGTGCACAGTTGCAAGGAGGAATTGTGCTATAGCTCAGTTTTGCTTCTGTTGGCTGTAGCAGTCTCACAGAATACTGGACAAATTTTATAAAAATTCAATTAGTCACTTACACACAAAAATATGAGAAAATAGCATCCAGGTTGGAAAATCTCAAAGTTACCCTTTAAGTTCATATACTAAAAGTATAACTGTAATGTTAAGGGTCTGTTGGTATAATTGTTCTTTCTTTTTCACACAGGACCCAGAGGACCACCTGGTCCACCAGGACCTCCTGGCACCGTGAATAAAATTGCCTTTTCTGTGCGACTGGGCAACAGCTTCCCCAAAAGTAATCAGCCCATCCTCTTCAGTGATGTCATCTATAATGGGCAGTCCTCCTATGATATTAAGACCGGGTACTTTACGTGTGAGCTTGCAGGTGTTTATGAGTTCTCTTTCTACTGTACCATCACCAGCAAGGCTGCAAGTGTGGATATGATGCGTAACGGAGAGGTGATTCTGCACTCATATAACACCTTGCGAAGTGGATCGACAACAGCCAGCGGCAGCATTTACATTAGGCTTGAAAAGGGAGACCGGGTGTGGCTGCTGACCAAACACGGTCAAAATGGTATTACCAAAGACAGCATCTTCTCAGGTCATTTGCTGTTCACTGAGTAGGAGAGTGTACTTGACACAGCTGCTAACACACAACATCCTCAAAACACTACAAAAAGTCTGTTTTGACTTGTTATTTAGTCTAATATGCTCCCCTTAAATGCAACCAATCAGAGGAGATAATCCCACCTTCCATTTTACAGCAGAGTTTCATGCACTGCATTAGTAATAAACATAGACATATGTAGGCCATATGTCAACGGCGCCGCCATATTGGACTTGTCAAGACTGGCCCGTGAACAAATAAGCGGGGAGGCTGCAGTTTTAATTTTTTGAATGAGTATACTCAATAATTCAAATTTATTTAAAGAAAAAAAGTAAGTTATCTCAACAACACATTATTAGTTGGTAAAACTCTTTCAAAACTTGAGCATTTGAGTTGGGCTCAAAACAAAAAAATCTGTAGAAGTTGCCTTGAATTTTTTGCAATTTCTCAGCATCTTTGTTTTTCCAGTGAATATGGTGGTGACGTTGCCGGCCGAAGCAGTCAAAGCTGCGTCTACACATATGTCTATGTTAATAAAGGCCCTGCACACCCAAAACAAATGCTCCATATTATTCTGATTTGACCTTTTCTCAGACTGAAGTTCAGTGGAGCAATGCTGTGAGTTTGCTGAAGCACCTCTGTAAAGCAATTAAAGACAAAATAACATATTAAAACAGACATTTGTTGTAGTGGAACTTGCTGATAGAAAAGCAGTCTTTATAAACCTGTGGCATAATTTGACTGTTTGATCGCTTTGTTTTGAATGAAGGAATATCCATAATGTACTGTAAAAAAAAATGGCAAAGCTTATTCCATATATTCTTAATGAACTAATGAAAAACAATGTGAAAACCAAGCTATACTTGCCTTGATAAGCAATATTTTTCACATTTTCTTCTGAATTAATTATTTTATTGTCCTTGTCTTTTCTGTGAAATGTATTTACAGCAATCGGGTAATTTAAATAACCTATAATTGATTAAATGAATGTATGTTTTGTATTTCTTTTAACAGATTTTTGGAAAGCACATTTGTCTGTCCAAAGATGAGGTGTAAGACTTTGAGTCGCTTTGAGTTTGACATTAATAAATGCTTGTTGTTCAGATTAACCTCTGCCTCTGCATGAAATTCATGACGACATAAAATAACACTTCAAAAGATGAAAACATCCATTAGCAGACTCAGAACACCACAGTTGATGTTCTTAACCAAATCAGTAGATGGCGCTAACATACAATTTTTATAGAGATGAACATGGGCACGACCTTGTTTAGATGAATTACAGTTACTCCACTACATACAGGACTACTGCTGGTTCTCAAGTTGAACTGCTGACTTGTAGATGTAGATGGCTATACTGACATGATACAAACAATTTAAATAAATCATAAAGTTTAATATTTGCTGTAATATGCAGTAATAGTACTTGGTAATAGTTTCAGTCAAAGCAAAGAATCAAAATAAGTTGATCACTTGGAGATAAATTAAGAGAAAGATTATTCAGAAATTGTGCTTATTTATGTTTTATCTACAATAGCATTATTTAAGAACATTCCCCCCATAATCCCAGTATTTGGTGAGTTCTTTTTTGGCAGCAGGATTGTGAGGCCATTCCTCTCTAGACAAATAACAAAAATTCAGAAAATCATGTAGATCATAAATATCTTGCTATTATTAAGTAATCTTTGCAAAGAAATAATTTCTTGCACAAAGGATAAACACTCTGCCATAAAGATGTCAGCCTGAAAACAGGCAAAAGATTTAACAAATAGATACACACGTGGACTGAGTTCTGGTGGGATTTACCTGCAGTACATCTGTGCTGCTGCCAAGTCAGGATGCAATATGAGTCTTCATCACCTAGAGGTCTTCTTATACGATGTGTTCACCGGTCAGTTTTAACTTTCATAGTACGGTTGTTACATGTAAACTATGGATGCCAGGATTAGCACCATTGTGATATTTTGGAGAGGGTTTTACGCGTTGTCAGCACTAGGGGCAGTGGTGGCCTAAAGGTTAGAGAAGTGAGCTTGTCCACAGCAGGATAAGGCCTTTAACCCCAGCTGAGCTGCTCAGCAGCTTGCAGATCAGATTGAGCTATGTCCAGGTTTGTGTGGAATATGATCTGGGCATTGCTGTAAAAAATAGACTTTCTTTCATTGACCTTTCCCTGAATAAATACAAGTTTAAAAAAAGTCAAACAAATAAAAAATGACTTAATGTGCACTGGTGTCACTGCATACCAAAGAGGCCTGACTGCTAAGACCCTTCCTTTTTTAAGTTATTTGTGTGAAATGAAAAACCGACTCTTTAAACTGAGAATTTTTTTTTAAATTTTCTTGTTTCAGCTTAATATCTTAAAGTGATATTCCACTTTGCGGGATTAACCCACGTAGTATATACTCACCACCCTGTGGATGTGATGGTAGATGAAAATCTTCAATTTCCAAAACAGTCCTGGAGTTTTAGGAGGAACAGGATAGCAGCCTCATCCAGTACAATGGCAGTGAATTGTGACCACGGATAAAACGTTAAAAATAGCACACAAAACAAACACAAAATGTCTCCATCCGGCTTGTGTGGTGTAATCCAAGTGTCCGCAAGCCGCGATATTAAAAATTAACCGCAAAAGACGTCATTTTCGCCATGTTTTTAGCAGAAATATCAGCTGTTGCACGTAGCCGGTAAGATGTAAACATGGCGTCGATCTCGCGAGACTTCGTATATATCCTAATGGCCGCACATGCCGGATGGAGACATTTTGTGTTTGTTTTGTGTGCTATTTTTAACGTTTTATCCGTGGTCACAATTCACTGCCATTGTACTGGATGAGGCTGCTATCCTGTTCCTCCTAAAACTCCAGGACTGTTTTGGAAATTGAAGATTTTCATCTACCATCACATCGACAGGGTGGTGAGTATATACTACGTGGGTTAATCCCGCAGAGTGGAATATCACTTTAAGCTTGTTGAACATGTTTTCTTAAGTGCAACTGAATTAACATGAAGTTTATTTGACAAAGAAAAGTTTATTTGTTTTGAATCATTGCAAATTACTTTGACTTACTTTGACCACAGTCCGTCCACGTAAGATTTTTAAGCAGCCTGGGCACTAACTTTTCAACTTAAAACAAATAGTTTAATTTTACGGTGAATAAATCACTTTAAGATATAACAAAAATGCCTGCAGTGAAAGTGAAAGGTTGAGTGTGAGTGCAGATATTACACATAAACTATTATTGACCCAATTCACCAGAAAGCCAACCCCGTCTCATTTCAGAAACAGAAGTAACTTTTGACTTTATCTCCATTAATGACCCTTACAAGATATTTATAGGCCTATATGTGGGTTTGACCATAGATGTTGGGATTCCCAAACTTTTTCATGTCAAGAACCCCCATGCACGTTAGACCACAGACCCCCAACTTGACAGGATATTCTTTTAAGAAATCCCCTCTGAGCATTTTTAACAATCATTTTTAGGTTTGAAGACAATAAAATCTTCATAGTCAGTCAAACTGGGATCATTATAAATTATAATGAATTGAAATGGCCAACTCTATTTTCACCCTTGTTGTTCCAACTTCCAAAAAAAAAGCAATTTAAAAAAATCTAATTTATTGGATTTATTTATCTTAAACGAAATTCAACAGGCCTCGTTTAGATATGAATCCAAATGTTTGTTGGAAGTTTGTCAGATGATTTTTGATATTAAGGAATGATTCTGGAGGCGGTCACTCACTCCGCTTTAATTGCGGATGCCGACACTCCCCGGGGGCTCTGCGTCTTTGCCTAAATAAGCAAACAAAAACGAGTGTGCAATATATAGCGATCGATAGAAGACGTTGTGGGTCGCATTAGCTCTGTTGTTTTCTGCGCAGTGGAGAGGAGGGACGGGAACCAGCTGCTGCTTCTCCACACACACACACACACACACACACACACACACACACACACACACACGCACACTACACACACACCACGCCCCCCTGACCTCCGTGGACACAGTGCCATCCACAGAGAGTGGCTCCGGGTGTCCCATGGGAGCAGGGGAATGCCGGAGAGGACGAGCGGCACACGATACCCCATTGTTTGGTTTAGCAGTCACTGATTCCCCCCCTTCCCAACACACCCCCGACTCACCTCCTCCCCAAAACACACGGGCTGGCTGACCGTCTCAGCGGGTTAAATTGATTAGAAAGCCGTTTGTGGTTTGACTAATCCCCCATTTTCGCCCCGTCTCTCCGCTTCACCAAATTAGAAAAGCCACACATCCAGACAGCAAGTCTAAAGACAGCAGGTCTAAATGTGCTGCTTAATACTGACGGCTGTCGCACCTGTGGGGCTGAAGGTGGCCCGCAACATGAAATCAACTGCAAAACACTCCAAAAGATTAGACTATAGTTTATATTAAACATCAGAGTTGGGATTGTTACTTTAAAAATGTATTCCATTACAATTACTTATTACTTGTCAACATAGTCACTAACATAATCCAAGTATTAAAGTAATGTAACGTGATTACTTTCTGTTACTTTTGAATTACCTCAGTACCAAATAAGCAAAGAATAAACTGATAAACCTGATAGAATGTTTTATGTTAGTTTTATCAATTGTTTTTCCAGTTCGTCCCTCCTTTATCATGTGTGAATGCATGTTCAGATTAAAAGCAATAATTATGAACATTTAACTTGTTCACACTCAAACTTTAAGCAATTAAATGTTTTCTTCAAATAGTTAAACTTCTTATGGAGCCTCCAACACATTATCCCGGTCACCAACATCACCGCCAACAGTCCTGGAATATTTTTCAGTTGTAGTAGCAGTAGTAATAGTAGTAGTTCTGGTTTTCTGTGAAGTATTAGCAGTTGGTCTGTGCAGCAAACAATCATAATTGGTCTGTGAAGCTAACGTTAGCAGCTGGTCTGTGCAGCAAATGTTAGCAGTTAACTTTAGCTGCTTGTCTATGCAGCTAACATTGGTGGGCTGTCTATGTCAAACTTCAGCAACCTGCAGCTTCGGAGCTGCATGTGGATCTTGTGCCACTCTCCTGTGGCTCCCTGTTGCTGTTACAAAAAATTATATGGAAATGAACATTCATTTAACATTTTAATTTTAGTAATTGACACGCAGAAAAGGGCCGCAAGTGGGAGTCAAGCCAGCGGCCGCTGCAGAGGACTAACAGCCTCCATACATGGGTCGTACGCTCTACCAACTGAGCTAAACATCTGCCCCATTTATCATTCTTGTATGTACACACAAATTTTAAAACATGTTTTGCCAACTGAAATGTGTGTCATAGCCTACGTCTATGGCTCGCTGCCTTTTCCTCCAACTTTTCCAGTCTTTCCTATGCTAGCTATGGATGCCAATTTTTTTTTTCCTGTTTTGGGCCAAAAATGGCTCTTTTGAGAGTTAAAGTTGCAGACCCCTGGTCTATAGAGCTAACATTAGCAGTTGGGCTGTAGCTAATGTTAGCTGCTGGTCTGCATAGCTAACTTTAGCTGCTTGTCAGTGCAGCTTATGTTAGCTGCTGTGTAGCTAACGTGAGTGGTTGGTCTTACCTGTAAATGTTTCTTTAGATACTGAGTTCTTGGATAATGACAGTATTTTCACAACAAAAGGCAAACCGTACAGTGACATTGTTCCTCTTTGCTGTTTTAAAAACAAAATAATGGTGAAATATCCACCCAGTGAAGCTTTTTTTTTTTCACTACGGGACATGATAATGAATTGGCAGCTGTAAGATTAGCTGGTTCCTCTGAGAGTATAGTGTTGTGAGACTGGTGAAGTGACTTGTGTCATGTGCTCGCACTGCACATGTATATCATTATTTGTTTTAAAATGAATTCTAAAATTGTAATCCTAATCCATAATATAATCCCCATTTTTACTAAATGTAACTGCCTTTTTTCTGACTCTAATGGGACAAAGTTACCTTTTTTGTTTCCTACCAAACTCTGTTATATGTAATCCATTTCTATTTGATGCAACTTTATACTTCTCCATTACATTTTGGAGCCCAATATGGTACTTTTTACTCCACTAGGCCTATATTTATTTGACAACAGTGGTTACTCATTACCTTGCAGATTCAGATGAGCCTATTAATACAAAATATAATAAGTTATGATATACTATTAAGGGTTAACATGCCTGAGAGTATATTAAGTAGTTCTATTAGCAACACTATTTAAAAGCATACAGGAATTTTCTGGAATCAACTCATCTTTTCTCATTAAAGCTATTATATTTAAATTACATTTTAATTTCTGCATTAAAATGTATAAAGACACTGGACATATGATATATATATATATTGTTGAGTTGTGTAACTTCATTATCCGAAATATTTCCAACAATGTTCAAACACAGAGAAATCCATAATTTATTCAAGGTATTGGTGCGTTTCCTGCTAACCGCTGCGAGCTAGTTGCTTGCAGCTATAACATCTGGGGAAAATAAAACTATTAGGATTCCACCCTACTTTACGATGTCATCAAACTACGTCTTTTGCCATTGTTTGGATTTGAGAAGCCCCTAGTCACAGAACTTACATATTGTGCATTTAACTTAGCATAAATATACAAGTTTAATTTGTTCAAGTTAATTAAACTTAAAATTTCAAGTATTTCTTATGACTTGCAATGATGGGTGGAATAATGGCACTGTACAGAGTTGACTCGACTCATTAAATTAAGTTTCTAAGGCAACATGATCAGATATTAGACTTCCCAGCGTGCATTGTGAAATGAAGAACTGACTCTTGAAACTGAGAAAATATAAAAGGAAATCAAATTAGTTTTGTAACGTTTGCAAATGTGATGGAACAGAAAATTAACTGGAATGTGTTTTTTTAAACAATACACTTGGCATTTAATGTGTAATAATGATTACGGTGATTAGTGTCTTTTTTGGGGCAAAAGAAATTAAACTTGCTTCTGAAATAAATAAACACATTGATAAATATGTTCATGGAACTGAACAAGGTTCACACATGACTCATAGCCTACTTCTTAACTTACTCCTGTTATTAAAAAACTTGTTTGATTGTCTGAAGGACATGACAACTATGTATCTGATGACTCAGATGATGTCTGCTGTGTTGTGTGCCAGACTAACTCTTGCTCAAATTAAAGTCTTATGAGATTAAATGGGTTTACCATCCCACGCCCTGACTAAGTGTAATGCCGTCTAAGGTCAAATCGAAAGTTTTGAATTATTATTTTCTCTTGGGGTTACTTTTAGTTTGCAGAGGAGGCATCAGAAGCTTTGATTTCAAAATCATTCCATGTCGAATTTTTGAACAAGAGATTGAAATCGGTCGTATATTTTCATTTATTGGGACAGTCAAAGAACCGAAAAATCCACACATATTTTGAAGAGCGCGTCGCCTCTCTCTGCGTTTCCAAACGTCTGTCTTGAGGTTTTTGCAGCGAGTGGAGGAATTTTCCTCAAGTGTGTCATCATCATATATAGATTTTTCACAGTTAAGCAGAGCTGTCAATCATGTCAGGGGACGTGTGTGAGGGACACGGCGACAGGGCGGAGACTCGGCAGCAGGATTCCCCAAGACTGCTCTCATAATTGGGGGAACATCTGACTTTGTCCCGCGCTGGCAGATGGTGGGTTGAGGCGGGATCCAAGGGGGGAGATTTACATCCATTGTCCAGGCGCACAAACTCCATGCAGAGACAATGGTATCGGTAAGGGGCAAGGAACCAGGGCTGGAGGGGGAAAAAAAACTTTCCTTTTCAAATGCCAGACGAACGGGAGCGGAAATTAAATTTTAGTCAACAAAATCTAAAAAAACGTGATATATTCTCATTTTGTTGGGCCTAACACAGGTTCAATTGAGTGTAAAAATCATTTAAAACTGTGTGAGTAATATAAAATGCATAAAAGCAAACAGAAACAGCAGAAATAGTGTTTATGGCTACACTTTTTAGGGGTTGGGGTTTAAGTCATGAAATACAAATCAGCATCTAAATAAATAAACTTTAGACTGCATCCAAAATTATTACTTTTATATCCACACATTTTTCTATATAGATCTTTTGCCAAATTAGGTTTTATCCGCGTTATCTGTAACTGATCCCATGGCCGGTTTGGCTTTGATTATTTGACAGTCTGTTGTATTGATTAAGAACTAATTTCGGGCACTGTCAGGCTGCGGTCCAAACGCCAATCAGAGCGCAGCGCTGTCCGCTGCTGGCGGAGATTGATGGACCAACCAGACGGCCATTGTTGCGGCTGACACTGATGCGATGCCTCCTCAGCGGAATCACGACTGCGTTCAAAGGAGCAGACGGCTGAGCTGCTGAATACGCGCCTGTCGAGAGCGCACTTGTGTTAAAGTCTGACTTGAATGAATAGACCCAAACAGGATTTGCTGTACAGACTATTCAGGGCAGTACAGGAGAATTTAAACACACATTTTAACAAGTGGCTTTAGTAAAACAGTCACATATGAACATAAATTTAAAAAAATACGTGACATTTTATGGAGAAAATAAAACATTTTAGTAATGTTTGTCCAATTTTGAGGTTTAATCATATCACCCAAGCACACGCACAAAGAGGACATTTAATTTAAATTTCGCAGCAAATAATATATTTATTGCTTAAAGACTTTACAGCTATGTGTGGTTTCTGCCCTAAAATGTTGTGTTTTCCCAATGTTATCATCCTGGTTGAACTTTATGTGTGTAAAGTTTGTAAAGAGTCACTGGTTGGATGCTGAATCTGGCAGAAGTCCAAACAACGGATGCACTTTACACCAATGAGAGCATCCATTTCAACAATCGGTCCCCCATATGGCACTAAGGCCCCTCCTCCACGCTCTATCCCGGCAGAGGGTCTCATTCATGCTTCAAGACAGCGGTTCACTGCGAGCTTCCTGGCCCTCGGATCAACTGTTTTGATCCGATCCGGCCTCCTGACAAAGGAAGACTTTTCCTCACACACATTATTTTACAGAATATTGTGAGACGGACTCGCTGTGAACTGTGTGAGGAGTTGAGACCACCGAGAGAGCAGGTGATCGTTTGCGCTCGAACTGACGCTGGAGATTTTGCGCTTGGACAATGCTCGCAATTAGTGGGGGAATAAATCTGTTATCATCGTCTCAGCAACCTTTAAAGAGAGAGTGAGTGGATTTTTACTGAAACATCGCAGAAGCGCCGGGTCGTTTGTTTATCAAAGCTTCTGTGAAAGCTCAGTGTTTCTTGCGGCGCTCTGGAGGAGCGCAGCACCTTGGGGTGGACCTTCTGTTGTTTGCCAAAGTGCTTTAAGCTCTCCAACTCAGCTTTTTTTTCTTAAGTTCAAAAAAGTGCACCGAAACGACCAAGACAGGGCTTAAATGTTCGGGATCCAGGAGCATCTGATACGAGAAGTGAGCGGATTAAAAGAGAGAAGTCTTGGAGAGGAGATGGATCCAGTCCGGTCGTGGGTGCGCAATGTCGGGGTCGTGGATGCGAACGTAGCGGCGCAAAGGTACAGTACAAACCCAGCTGATGTATTGACATTATCATCACTCACTGGTTCTCTCCAGCAGCTGAGCTCAGGCTCGTTAGAGACGTGACAGAATTTATTATTTTTAATGATCAGCAGCATGAACACGACACAGTTTATAATATGTGAATATTTACCATAAGAAAAGAAAAGATCTGCAAACTACTTGTTGCAAAAGATGACAAGAGTCCCCATTAAAAGTCAGACTCATAAAAAATATTTAAACTTGATGAAAGAACAAGACATTATTATTATTATTATTATTATTATTATTATTATTATTATTATTATTATTATTATTCATATTTAGTAATAAAAAGAATGTCCTGGTGATGTGCACCAAAGGAAAACAGGCCTATGTTGCCAAAACGTAAAATTAATAATCAGAACTTAAATATAAAGTTACACACAAGGGGCGTTTGACCAGAGAATTTACTCTTGCGCAAAAAGTCAACGTACATATTTAAACATATTATACAGAATTAAATATGAAATCATATCTCAAAACCCAAGCTGAATATATATTTTTCCACAGAGCAGCTGTTTTAGCTGATGTTTTCCGTCACCTGGGAGCTGAAACAGACTTTTTATCCTCACCGGTCACACAGTTTACATTTATGATTTTTCATCAACAGAAGTAACGGATTTTCTATTGTTGAATCATTCTTCTAGGCTAATTGTCCCAGACTGTTTTCTCCCAGATGTTCAATTATCCTCTTCATCATTTTTCATTTCTTTACCAACAAACACACATCTGTTTTCTCACGTCCCAAACTGATCGTGTCCAAAGTTTAGGGGGGGGGAAAATCTCTAAAGCGGTAGTTATCTGAGAAAAGGGCAACAAGTTAATTCGTATGATGCATCTTCTCTCTTAATAGATATGATACAAATACGATCGTGAGTGATACAAAAAACGGACCTTTTCGTTGTCAATTGCGTTTTATAATTGAGTATTCAATTAATTAATTAATCAAAATGTAAGCTAATTTTAAATTTCCTTATTGTATTTTTATAAATAATTAAAAGAAAACTCATAACTAAAGAATCGTGGCAAATTATTTCTCGGACCTCTTTTTTTTTAAATAAACATTTAGGTCTGTCTCTTCTCACGTTTGAGTTGCCTGAAAATGTATCAAATGGCCCAATTTTTACAATAAGACCGTACAGGCTCTCTGTTGTGCAGATTTATTCACCTTTTCTGGGTTGATTTGACATGAAAGACTCAGAGTCTCCCTTGAGGGACTAAATGCCTAAATCTTTAATTTATTTAAATACAACAGTCAGAAACCTGTTTTGATATTTTAAACCAATATCAAAGTGTTGATTCTATTGTTGACTTTTCAGTTTTCAAGCTAAAACATATAGTTTCAGCAAGTTTTGCTTTTCCTTTTTGTTTTGGTTTTTGTGTAATTTTCCAGGCCATATTAGTTTATTCTGTGTATCTAAAAGGGCCTTCAAGATATGGAAAAAAAACAAAATTTTATAAATTATCTGTGTTTTTGTTTGTTTTTTGGAATTTATTGGGAATTATTGTACATATATATTGTAGGCCTTAACCAGTAGAAAATAAAAAACTTTGCAACAGTAAGACATTAAATGCCTTAAAAATGGTTTTGATATTTAAATAACTGCCTTTGAAGTGCCAGTAAATCAAACATATTTGAGATTAATTTCACTGCAAACAGAGTAAGTGTCTGGTTGTTAGTTTTTGTTTTATTTAGATTTCTGTTAGAAATATTTTCAACCACTGGTGGATTATATATATTGTGAGAAATTAATTAAAAATAAGCTTTATATTTAACACTATAAATCAGTTTACTAAACACAATATGAACGTTTTTAATATCAAGTGTGAGCTGACTGTCTCTTCCTGTTGTGTCCTCAGTGGAGTTGCTTTGTCAAGAGCTCATTTTGAGAAGCAGCCGCCCTCGAATCTCCGCAAGTCCAACTTCTTCCACTTTGTCCTGGCGCTCTATGACAGACACGGCCAACCTGTGGAGGTGGAGAGGACCGCGTTTGTCGACTTTGTGGAGCTTGACAAGGTGTGAGAGTGTTTCTGGATGCTTTATTTGAGGTTGCCTTCACTTCACTGTACAGTTTTCATCTTTAGAGTCCTTCTAGGGGAAATTTAGGACACCACAAAAAAATCTGAAGCAAATAACTGAAAAAAAAAAACTGTGAATAACAACAGCAGCAGCAGAATGTATCAGTAATATACAGTATTTCAGCTGTAACCAGGTGCTCAACTTGATCTTCCCCATCCCCAGTAAAGCCAAGCATATCGAACAGCTGACGGCTACATGTTTACACAAGCTTTACCCTCAATGAGCTGATGATGTGGGATTGAAAAAGAATATCTAATGACTAATTAGCAGCTTGCCTCATTAGGAGGACATCACTACTTTTTTAAAATGCAAATTATGCTTGCTCCTGTTAAGTTATACAGTGAACTAATCATCAAAGTCTCTTTTCCTTCATGGACACCCCCCACCCCCCCATATCTCTAAATACTGCTGGGGGGGGGGGCTGGATTCCTCAGGTTGGACGAGAAGACCAAAATAAGGAAGGAGACAGAGTTAGAAAGAGACTAGGGGAGAGTGGGAGCCTTATGCCCAGTGTTGATGGATGTTTTTGCCTTGTGGTGGCGAGGGGGGAGCGAGAATCTCCAAAACTGGCAACAGCAGCTCTCCCCTGTGAGAAATACAAGAGGACACCGTCTTGTCGACTGCAGTTCAAACATAGTTTTGCTATGAATTTCATGGTGGGAGGGACACGACGGCGGCGGTGCTAATGCCAGGACTGAAAGCTGTCAGTGTGCTCCCCTTTGCACCACACAGGCCAGCGTAGAGTAATATGACGGCTGTGGAGGAGTTCATTTTCTGCATGGTTACCCTGGCATCTGTTTTTGCTTTGTAATTATGCAGAGGTAGAGCGATGGCATGGCGAAATAAATGTTCCTCTGTGTATATTTACAAAACTTATGAAGCCAGGCATCCATCTATCTCCCGATGTTAAGTCTCAATCTCACTTTTGATATTAACTTTTACTTTCCAACTTATCTTCATGCATCTTAATTTCCCTCTACTTCTTCTTCTTCTGCTTCTTCTTTTCAACTGTCTCCTTTTCCCAGTTTCTCTACCTTCCCACCCTCTCCAGCTAGCTCTACTCCTCGTCTCTGTGATGCCAGCCTCCTGGGTTATTGGACCAGAGAGCATTCCTTTGAGACCACTTAGAAAGACCAGTAGAGGTAGAGGAGGAGAAAGAAAGAGAAGGAACAAGAGACAGAGAAATGGTGGTGGTGGGGGGGTGGGAGAAGTGAAGAAGTGAGAGGCTATAGTGGAGAGCCTGGGGGGAAGGAGAGGATAGCGGAAAGGAAGTTTTTCTGTCAAGGTCGACTGCTGCTCAGTCTCACATACACTACTTTCCACACACTTTCCACACACACACATGCACATATAACCATGCCTGTGCTGCCTCATTGCAGGGAGGACCGCTGCGTTTGATTGTAAGGCTTTAAGAGTTTGAATCAGACATGATAGTTCAACCTCCACAAAGAACATCCGACTCAAGGTTAAGCGCTCAGCTCTTGAGCACAACGAAAGGTCCCGCGTGGGCTTTGAGCCCACAACCCTCTGATCTCGATGCTGCTCGGGCTGCAGGATTAGTTGAGACTCACTGATGCTCAGCTGTACTTATCTGTGCCCCAAATGTGCTTATAACTGCATGCCCTGCATTTGTCTGTGTGTCCTGTCTTTTTCCAAGGAGCAGACGGGAGAAAAGACCAACAACGGCACTCACTACAAGCTGCAGCTCCTCTACAGCAATGGTGAGTAGGCCTCGAAATAACCGAGTACCAAGTACTATCAAAGCTTCTCCACTCAAATGGTACCTGCATTCACTCCTTTTTGTGCCCACATCTAGAAAAAAATGACTGATGTCATGACAACTTAGGGGGGACCAGGGTGAAATTTAGCTCCACTTCCTATGTGACTTAATGCTGTTTATAAGGTTCATTATTAGAAGGTATGTCAGGTCAATTTATGTTAATTATTAACAGTAAAATACACCTTGCTCTCAGTGGTCTTTCATGTGCATACACGGTTAAACCAAACTCCGTCCTAAATACAGGTGTTTTATGGTAGGAATATACTGTATTTGTTCACAGTAAAAACTTAAGTTTATGTGTAAATTATTTTAAAAGGGGAGTTGGTTTCTATTATGTATACTTTTTTAATGGTATAATTTATTGGGGAGGGGCAACTTCATGATTTTTAGGAGTTGGGGTGGACATGTCCCCTCAGTCTCCACTGGGATCTGCACCCAAGACTATTTGTTTGGTTTGCTCACAGCCACTTACCGCAAGCATTCTTCGATTAAATACGATGTGTGATCGGCTCACTACTGCAGCAGCCAACCATACAGTCATGGTGTGGTGAAATCGAGTCCAGATTGATGGAGTTGGCTGTTCAGCGTCCATCAAAAAGTCCAAAAGTATGGCTGCACTGCCTGCTGCAATGTAATAAATCACACAGGAATTTAGTGGAATCAACCAATCTTTTCTCGTTAACTTTATATATATATATAAGATTTAATGCTGTTCAGTAAAAGCAATTTAAAATCTCTGATTTTTATTTTCAGACCATTTCAGAACTAAGCATGAGTTCTGACTTGAAGCTTTTTGAGTCCAATTAATGTACTGCTGTGAGTTCACCCAACTCATTAAATTAACTTTCTCAAGAAACTTTGTCATTAGCAGACTTCCCAGCATGCAAATGTTTGAGAGTTAAAGCTATTCTTCTTAATACCCCTCTGTTTGTAGAAAATTTACCTGATGGAAACTTTGTGTGTCTTAAATACATGTTTAAATTATGTCTGTTTCTTTTAATAATAATGAAAACAATGCTAACCATGATTAAGGTTAGCATTCCCCCACACACGAAGTTCATTTAAATTAATATCATAAGCTTATTGAACTTGAACTTGAATGTTTTCTGAAGTTCACTTAACTTGAACCTATTATTCATGTTCAATTAACTCTAATTTTTACGGCAGTCGGGGAACTCAGATTTTTAAGTTGAACCAGCTTAAAATGATTTACAGTGTAGTGCTGTCACAATATCACATATCACATCATGATTATCATGAAAATCTGGAAAAAAAAACCCACAACTACTATCAGTCAAATTAATTTTTTAACTTTATCGTCTGTTTCGTCTCTTTTTTGGCAAATGAATTACACCCAAAATACGAGTGTAGGGATCTTGATGTGTGTTAATGAAATCATATACACATGTTAAATACTTTATAGATGAAAAATGAATGCATGCAGACTGAGTTAACAGGCCACCTCTTTGTTTTTAATTTCCTCTCGTCAGTAAAACAATGTATACATTTTAGCTGGTTTTTAAAAGCTGGCGGCAGACATAAATCTTAAATTTGCAGAATTTCTTCCATAGTATTTTATTTATTTGGTGACCCAAATACGGGCTTAATGCATTCACACACTGCAACCTGTTGATTACAGCAATTTTGTTGCTATTTAAAGCTAGACCAAGGGAGTTGAGTGTAAATAGCTTAATAGCTGCCGTGTTCCTGTACTCACGCAGGTGCAAATGGACACTCTGCAAACAGAAATGCATAAAATGCAGAGGGATTATTTCAGGAATGTGTCCAGTCACATGATTCCATCAAATTAAGTATTAAACAAGTTATTCTATTGGTATCGGTGTCACTTTAAGGGTACTGGTATTGGTATTGGTATTGGTCTTGTAATTTTTTAAAAATGATGCTCAGCCCTAACGGTGGGTCAGACATGAGCTCTCAGATGAAAGGTTGATTCTTTGCCCTCTGAGGTGTCTAATTTGATCATTCAGACGATGACGCTCAGGCCTGTGTGTAACAGGAGTTGAAAAAGGTCACCGGCAACACCAGCGTGCTAACATGACACACACCTTTCCACTTAACTAATCTTCCTCCACATCCTCCCCTGCCTCACCTCGCCTCTCCTTTCTGAGCTCATAAATTACCTCCTGCTCATCGTCTAATCACCGGGTTTGTACAATTCAGCGCTCAGCTCTGCAAGGAGCCACTTCTGGGCCCGTGTGTGGGGAAATGAGGTACATGTTGCCACCCCACTCCACCCCAACCCCCCCCCACCTTCCTCGCCTGCTCCTCATCCCCCTCCAACTCCTCCAACCCCCCATGGTGCTTCCACATCAGATCCGGGGATACACAGAGAAATTCGGTTCCCATGAGCCACCGCTGCCCCTGCTCTGCCATCGCAGTGGCACCCATGGGAGAGAAGATAAAAGACATGTTCCAGAGCAACCCCCTCGTACACCCTCCACACACACACACACACACACACACACACACGCATACACACATATGTACGTACAAGCACACCAAAAGCACTTCCTCTACATCCCCTCCTCTCATCCCCTTCCCCCAAGCGATATCAAAGGCATCTCAATCGAGACTTTGATGAGAGGAACACATTTTAAAAGCAATACTCTCCAAAGTCTCTAAAAAAAAAAATCCTCGGGTAATGCACTCTTCTCTCAAGAAGCAATTCATTACATGTCGTTTTTCCTATCTTGTGTGATTTACAGCACAGGTTTTGAAGCATCCAGAGGTTCAGGTGTTTCAGGAAACCTCACAACTGATTACACAGGAGTGGGAAACAATGTTAAAAAGACATTAAACCCCCTTAACAAACTGATCAGGGACTATTTTACCTGTTGGCATATGACTCTAATCTTCTGTCAGTCAAGTAAACTTCAGGGAATAAATCAGAAGTTAACCAAAAAAAGAACAGCTTGACAAATCGTGAGAATGGGGCTGTAAATTCTGGCCTCAAAGCCGAACATGACTAATAATCATCAAACATCAAATAACTCCCAATCCCCTCAGAAACCATAAGAGAGAAAAATATGAACTGCATGCCAATCTTATTCCTCCATGTTGGCTGGACAGAGTTCAATGGGGTTTTTTTTCTGAGAGCTTAGCCAGAGTTAGAGATAAAAAAAAAAAGATTAATGTCATAAATCTTTCCATTTTATTTTGAGAATCCTCAGCACTGTACGCTTTTTATCAACTGGTTAGCATGGGTTTAGTGGTTTAAGTTGCTTCATTTATGGTTATGTAGTATTTTGCAGTTAGAGACAACTGAATCAGCCTTCATTCACTGTTGTCCAGTGATGTGCAGGTTATCTACATAATTAAAAAAAAGTCTGTTTCTAGCAGGGAAAGAGAACATACAACCAGTTTTTTTGGTTTCATTTTCTAAAATCCTCTCAAAATCTTTTAAACTGAGTTGTTAAAGCATTACTTTGTTTCCTTTTTGCAGGAGTTCGTACGGAGCAGGATCTTTATGCGCGTCTTATTGACTCCGTCACTAAACAGGTTGGTAAACTGTCCTTAATGGGATAGTTTGAAGGTATTTATCCATCGTCAGTGTATTAACTAAAGTAGATGGAGTTTGGCACGCTCTCAGTTTAGAGAAGCAGCTGGGGTACTGGTGTATTTTTCTGCTGTGACACGGTCAGCAGAAAAACAAGTTTTAGCCATTAAAAAAACTTTTAAAACAATTAACATCAGTTTAAATGTGCACTATATTTAGAATATTTCAACGGCTTTACCTTGCTGTCAGACAGCCATTTCTGACAAGAAACCACCATTTTAAAAGCCAAATATTGTCCTCTCCGGAGCAACCAGACTCCATTGGCAAAATCAATAATTTTAACACAGAGAACATTGGAGCTGTTGGTCTACTGCTGCCTTGATCTGCTTGATATTTTGCTTTTGTTATTGTGTGACTTCAGTGCTTTAACAGTTTAGTTTGGATTCACTGAAGTCACACAATAACTCTGCCAGAAAAGGCTGTCTGAAGGCAAGGTAAACCGGTGAAAACATTCTAAATATAGCATGCACTTTAAGTGATATTGTTTTGTTTTTTGGACATGGCTAAAATACATTTTGTTGCTTTGTTACCTTCCTGCACCGGCACTCCTGTAGCCTCTCCAATCCACCATCTAGGTAATGTACTGATTATGGATAAGAACTTCGTACAAAAACTCTGAATGATCCCTTTAAGTCTTCTTAAAGGGGATTTAACCCCTCAGCTATGTAAGTAAGAGTATAATTGATAACTGTGTGAAACTGAATCTGTCCCACTGCTCCTCATTTCCTCCTCTCAGCCCATCTCGTACGAGGGACAAAACAAGAATCCAGAAATGTGCCGAGTTCTGCTCACACACGAGGTTATGTGCAGGTGAGTCTTCTTACACACACACAAAAACACACATTTGCTCATTCAAGCCTTCACCCGCAGGGACGAAATCCAAATATCCATTACTCTCCTTCACTCTGCTTTGTCTCAGCCGGCTTGAAATGTGGTTTTGGGACGTCGCTCGGGGCTCAACTTTTTTGAAAACTAGACTGTGGTTGAACTGTAAGTCTAGCTTGTCTGTCATCATGCTTGTTACAGTGGTAACCCCCTGCTGATTTCTGCTGTAACGCAGCATGTCACTGGCCAGCTCCTGTTTCCTCCTGGAGCTCCTCTCCTCTGTCTGGTTTGGAGTTTTGCAGCCAGACCACAGCTGACGGCAGCAGACACACTTTAAGGGAACGGTCTTCCTTTCCCTCAACGAAATGTAACTCCAGCTCCTCTGTTTAGCCAAGACATCATGTTTGAACTTTGTCAACATGTGAAGACAGAATGTGGTGGTACATTTGCAGCACCAGAGAGTCGTTATGAAAGCAGAGGAAGTTAAAGGGGTAGTTCGGATCATTTGATGTGGGGTTATACGAGGTACTTATCGATAGTCAGTGTATTACCTTATTAGTTTGAAGAAGCAGTGAACTAGAGTTGCAGTGATTAATCAATTAATCAATTATGAATCGAATATCAAATTAATTGTCAGCTATTTTAATTCTCTGATTTCAGCTTCTTAAATTGGATTATTTTCTGGTTTCTTTATTCCTTTATGACCGAACTGAATATCTTTGGGTTGTGGACAAATTGACATTTTTCACCATTTTCTGATCTTTTATAGACCAGACAATTAATCACTGAATCAAGAAAATAATGACAGGTAAATCGATGATGAAAATAATCGTGAGTTGCTGGTCTACGATGTACTGCTGTGTACAGGGTAAGCAAAAATAGGTATTTTAGCCACTTAAAAAAGGAAAAATCTGTATCACTAAAAGTGTACGCTATATTTACAATATTTTCACCACTTTACTTTGCTGTTATACAGCTTTTTCCAACAGGAAACCATCGTTATACAAGCCAAATATCACTCTCTTCAAACCCATTAAACCCCATGGGAGAAATCAGTAATTTTAGTCAGTAATTTTACCTCACAGAAGAGCTA
Source organism: Lutjanus campechanus (assembly GCA_027495735.1). Classification (NCBI taxonomy): domain Eukaryota; kingdom Metazoa; phylum Chordata; class Actinopteri; order Lutjaniformes; family Lutjanidae; genus Lutjanus; species Lutjanus campechanus. The sequence continues at coordinate 5,455 of JAJHUR010135989.1, read as the reverse complement.
ACATCTGTTAGTTAGTTTGTGTTAGTGTGTGCTGTCAGTGTTTTAAAATGATACTTTGGATTCACTAAAGTAGTACAATAGCACAAACTAACAAATAGATTGAGGCAGCGGTAGACAAGCAACTCCTGATCTGTGAGGTAAAGAGTTTGGTTGATTTGAAGAGAGTAATATTTGGCTTATAAAACAGTGGTTTCATCTCAGAAAAGGATGTCTGACAGCAAAGTAAAGCTGTGAAAATATTCTAATTATAACGTAAACTGATATTGGTTTTTTAGATGGACCTTTATTAAAGAGTCTAGTCATGGCTTTGGGAACACAGCGTTTTGTTTATTAACGAATAAAGAAAATGAACCAGGGGTTGTGGATGGAGAAGGAGCTTAGGAGAGTGGTCTGGAAGTGGGGCAGTGACCCAGGATTCGAGGGGCAGCAGGGTGGAAGGATAGGGGGCTGGGACGTGGGGAGAGGGGCTAAGACAGAGTGGGGTTTGCCATTGTGTAGCCAGCAGATGCCCGAATGTGACTCACAGCTGGCTAATAACAGAGCCGAAGAGGCAGAGGGCAAGCGTCACAGCTGGGGAGTGAGGCCGTCTGACAGGGGGGCGGAGGGGGGCAGGGCAGGGCCAAGCTGGGACACGAGAGGGGTGAGGCGAGGTGTAGGGGTGGCAGATGGTTAGGGGTGGGGGCACTTTTGTTATGCAGTGAAGGGGACTTTGGGGAGGGGGGGTGGCCAGCAGGCTCCTCGGACAGGACTGCTGACGAATGGTAGGATGTTGTGGGACGGTGTGTGTGTGTGTGTGTGTGTGCGTGTGCGTGCGTGTGTGTGTGTGTGTGCAGTGAGGCTGCGTGGGGGTTGAGTTTGATTTCGAAATCAATGTGACAGATTGCCTGGCTGGCTTTTCACTTCTGAATGGTCTCTCACTGTTTGTAGGGTGTGTTGTTGTACCTTTTCTTCCTCTTTTATTCTTTTGTCTCTTCTTCCCCTCCCCTCTCATGCCTCCTTTGTGTGCTCCTGGATCTTGGCCGACTGCGGGGCAGAGTAGTCTGGGCCTGTGGATGTGCATAGGCCAGACAAATGATGGCTCCTCCTGTTTAATTTGTTTTTTTTTCCTTTCCACCACTGACTTTTTCCTCTTTTCTGTCTCTTTAACTGCCCACTCAGTCGCTGTTGTGAGAAGAAAAGTTGTGGCAACCGAAACGAGACGCCCTCTGACCCAGTCATCATTGACAGGTAATGAGATCAAACCACATCCCACTCAGTGTCCACCACCTCACACAAGCACCTCTTCATACTAAATGTTCAGGCTGCCCTTTCTTTGTATATAATATGCACCTACACACTCATAAAGAAAGAGAGAGGTGAAGGCTCTTGTGCTGAGATTTCAACAGTCTGCTGTTGCATTTACAGCCAAATAACAAGAGCAGCTTCACAGCAGAGTAGAAGCCTCTGTTATAACATGTGTAGGCTGGGTGTATTGCTACAGGAGTGTTAACATTTGTGTGTGTTTTCACACATAAATATTATTATGTGCCTGTATTGATATTTCCAACTCAAGACTAAGGGTTCATAGAAGAAGTTTGCACTGCCTCTAGGGCTGTCACAGTTACAGAATTTCCCCTGCAGTATGCTGCATCAGCGCAATTCTTTGGTTTGTTTTTGCAAATTACTTCACCTGTGATAAATGATAAATTACTTAATTTGTGATAAATGAAATAATTTGGTGCAGTAACGCTCCATTTAACTTTATCTGTGGGTCTTATCTCACTGCCGAGTGGACTATGGTCTGAGCAAAATAGCTAGCATTGCAAATTAATTTCCGCAGTTTGACCATTTCTCCATTTCTTTCTTTCTTACACAGTTATCACCTTCAAGGCATGTCTGTTAAGTAAATTTAACATACAACTCATCATAACTCTGCCTTAGAAAATGTAAACACATTCTAGTTTCATCTGATTTCATGGATAATACTGCACAGTGGCAGATATTAAGAATAACTCTACAGAAACAGCCAATCTTCTCACAGATGGTCTTGCTAACTTACTTAGATCATATAGAAGCATCAGTATTAAATTGAGACTGACTAATTTACAAAATAAACAGTAACATGGCATGGCAAAACGTACAGCCTCCATGTTTGAAATCAGGTTACGGACAGCCGATGTTGAGCTTGTATCGTTGAGCTTGAACTGTTACTGGCCCTCATGTTGCTTTTCATCAAAGTGTAAAACAAGAAGGACCTAGCCTCGTTAAAAAGAAATACTACATTAACATTGCGGTTGTTGCCATTGCTTACCATCTCATGCCATCCCTGCCATTCTGTTGTGCCCCATGGGACGTAACTTCAAAATAATATGAACGGTACTCAGTGGTGGGAGACAAATATTTTTTGATCCCGTTTAAATTGTGCCATGAATTTCACATATGATGTTTGTTAATTGAAAAGACAATTTTTCAAGTCAAGAATCTGTGTGACTACATTCCAGTACCAAAACACACAGGCATCATAGCTTTTGGAGGGCAAAAGTCATAACGCCACTTACCAAGTATAAACCAATTATTCTAATTAAATATCTGAACGGTCTTATACTGAGACTTTCGTGACTTGTAAAATCATATTTTAAATTGACAAACATATGTGATATTTGTAGTACAATTCAAATAGGATCAAAAAAATATTTGTCTCTTGCCATTGACTACTGTTCATGGGTTTTCCGAAGTTAGGTCCCATGCTGGTCCACTGGTAGGGGCAAGACTTCGCCTCTCTATAGTAAGGTATGTCAGAATTTCGGTTATGGCGGCTGCCCTACATCAATGCGAGCAGGCTGTAATTTACAGTACGGTAGAGAGTATCTGTGTCCGTGTCTGTCTCCCATGTGTTTCCTCAGCTCTCTGTTTATCTGTTGATCTATTGTCAGCCTGCTGGAATCTGTTACAGTTTGGTCACTCATTACGTTTTACAGCCGCCATTGCACCTGAAACCTGCCAAGAGCGTAGATTTCCTTTATCAGAAGCATGCGGATCTCTCATACCATCAGACAGGCTCACATATGTAGTAAATGTTCACCCTGACAGCCAGTTATCAGCCTTAAAGGAGGATGACCACCACCGTAATCAGCGTGTGTGAGGGCCTTCACGTCCGAGGGATTTTTGGAGGTCTCGCGCTGTCTGCCCAGCATTAACCAGTGTGATGAATGCTCATAAGCAGACCGCATGTGAAATGCTTTCTCTGTGATGTCATAGACTCAACCTTCATCTCCTCGCCCTCCCTCTTCTTCCTCCTCTGTTTCCCTCAAATAGTCTGTCTAGAAAACACTCACTTCATATACGTCAAGGACCCTTTTCTTTCCCCTCCTCAGTTCAAGCTGGCTGGCTGTTGACAGTGTGTCTCAAAGGATCTCCGCTGAAGATAGTTTTCATATAACGGAAAAATCGAGCTGTTGTCTTTTAGAATTTTCCCAGAATACCTTGGAGCAGCTGCTTTTCTCATTTACTGTAGCACATCACTCCCTCCGCAACCCTTTTAGACTTCCTCCTAACATGGCTAAACCTCCTCCAAATTTGTTTGCGAGTCGCTGGGTGAGGAGAGAGCGATCTATATCTCTTTGTGATTGTGTGTGTGCAGGCTGGTGTGAGGATTGATTTAAATGGAATCATTGACCTACTGTACTCTCTAATCACACTGGGCATATCCCGTCCTGACGGGGGCTTCTCCCTCCTGACTGTCCTGCGAAATCCCTCTCCTCAGGGAGCGGCCTATTAGCAGCCAGTTAATTTCTGATAAGCCAATGGGATTTTAGCGTGGCCCTGTGCCCTTTTATCCAACCTTATGTGCACTTTCTCACTTGACTGAAACAGTGAAAAGATTGACAGTGTGTTGTGTGTATCTTCAAAGCATGTATACACTCTTAGAAGAAAGGGTTCTTCCTGAAGAGCTGAGGTTCTTCCCAGAAGTCTTTACTTCTGAGGAACTCTTTTTGGCATAAAGGGTTCCAAGAAAGAAGAACTCTTTCATCAAGAGTTCTTTGTAACATATTATAAAATGTTCCTCCGTAGAGCTTTTTGGGTAGAACCCCTGTTTTTGTTAGCACCCTTAGAAGATGGAAAGATTCTGGATAGAACTCCCGGAGAGGGTTCTGGGTGGAACCATTGCACCATAGAATACAGTAATATATAAGGTTTCTTGGTAGAACCCTCTGAGTGGGTTTGAGATAAAACTCTTGGAATGTAAAGTGGTTCTCAGGAGAACCTCCTGAGTGGATTTCAGAAGAAACACTTGGAATATAAAAAGGTTCTCAGTTGAACCCTCTGGGTGGGTTCTAGATGAAATATAAAAGGGT
>JAJHUR010135988.1:20836-54340 GCA_027495735.1 Lutjanus campechanus | reverse complement strand
TTTATTTTTAACATGAAAAATGATCTCAGTCATTCAGAAAAACAGAGCAGTTTATTTTTCTCAACTATGTTTGCTATTTGTATTTTATCAATTTCTGTGGCTGGTGGACGAGGGATGTCACTTTCTTTCCTTGACTGAAGAAATCACTCATTTCCTCTTGAACTACTGACTAAGATATTTTTGACATGGCAATAAAAAAAATAAAAATAAAAATGTTTTTTAATTACAGGAAAAAGTGTGGAAGTTGCCGGTGGTGTGAAGGGTAACGTTGACAGTTCATTCCTGCTCTTTAAAAAGGTAAGGAAAACGTCTATCTAAAAAGGAAAAGTAGTCATGCTGCTTTAGCGCAGATCTTTGACAACCGCTGTGTGATCTGCAGCCCAGGTTTGTTTTCATGGAAGGAGGTTTCTTTGAGGAAGGAATGAAGCTGGAGGCCATTGACCCTCTTAACCTGGGAAGTATCTCTGTGGCCACAGTACACAAGGTAAGACCGCTGTTTCTGGTTGGTTTAGTTTTGTGTAAATGTGTGATTCTAGTGCATGAAAAATATTATCCCTGTATGGATGCAGTGTTGCCAGATGTATGATGATTATTATATTTGTACCGTAATTTTAACACCCAAATGATATGCAATTAATTTCAAAAAGGCAGAATGTACAATAATTTTGACATTTCCATAAACACACAATGAAATCTTGTTTGAGAGCAACCAATCAAATCATCACCGCGCTGATCAGGCAGCTGGTAGAGCAGTGACACTGTCTGGGGCTTTTATTTTGACGGGTAAGAACAGGAGTGGTTGTGTGATGAGCTGTGACAGATTCTGTGTAAAGCGATGAATTGTTGCTATCTTGTTTAGATGATGGAGCCTCTCTGTAATATAGTGCACATGACATACTTTTTCTGTACGTACAATAATTTTTGCTAAAATACGATCATTTTTAAGTCACAGTGCACCATTGCTGTATTTTGTATTTGGCAGCACTGTAAGGATGTGATATGATGACTATCATTGTAGTATGGTCTGACTCAGATTAGAAAAAATCTGGCGTACACCGCTGTGAAGTTGTAGGGTCCCATTTTGGGGCTAATAAATAATGTGATACTGGATCAGTGCATAGATTCATATACTCAGGCGATCAAGCATCTTAGGCTCCATCTGAGGCATTTCCAATACTGGTATCGGTATCTGAAAGTGTCTATTCTTGATCAGACCTCCTCAGACAGACCTGACTGATCTGCTTGAACAATTAGGTAGTTATGAATTATCACACACTGCCAGCAGTCAGTGAAAAAAATTAAACACAGTAACTCCTACGCTGTTGTCTCTTTTCCTGTCTGTGTTTGTTTGTGTTTCTAACTGCTGACATCCACTCCTCCCAGGTGCTGTTAGATGGCTACCTGATGGTGGGGATCGATGGCGCCGCATCGAATGATGGCTCTGACTGGTTTTGTTACCACGCCTCATCTCATGCCATCCTTCCTGTAGACTTCTGTAAAAGGAACCACATCCCTCTCACCGTACCGCCAGGTAAATATAAACATGCCTGCTCATTCAGTCTCTGCTTCAGCTAACTCCTACTCACTTTCTGTTTTGCTTTACCGTCCTGTTCTTGAAAGCTGTTGTCAATTTAGACCATGTAGGAGACAGAAAATAACTCAACCAGTATACTGTGAATGAGTTCTGTGTGTCTTTGTGCCAGGTTATGACCAGCAGACTTTCACCTGGGAAGAATACCTGGAGGAGACCAAGTCTAAAGCTGCACCATCACGACTGTTCAACACTGTAAGACAGAAAATCTAGACCTAGAGCTGCATTTGAAGTTGTGCACTCTTGTTTTTTTCAGTGGCATGTCTGAAGCGTGGTTGTATGAGGTACTTAAAGATAGTCAGTGTGTTACAATAGATGGTAGTTGACGCCCCCAGTTTGGAGAAGCAGCAGGAGTATCAGCACGGATACAAAGCTGTGCTGCTGTAGACAGGGTCATTGGCAACATTTATTTTAGTCACCTAAAAAGTTTAAGGGTAGGCTATATTTAAAGTATTTCTACATTTTTTTTCTTACTGTCAAAAAGCCTTTAATTGCCGTTATGTAAGCCAAATATCATTCTCTCCAAATCAACCCGACTTAATTGGTGAAATCAGCCATTTAACCTTGTAGAACACAGGAGCTGTTGGCCTACTGCTGCCTCAGTTGGTTGTGTTGAAGTTACACAATAACACAAACAAACAAACGGATTGAGGCAGGAATAGACCACCAACTCCCGTGGTCTGCAGGGTAAAATTACCGATTTCGTCAATGGAGTTTGGCTGGTTTGGTGAGAGCGATATTTGGCTTATGCTGGCCCAACACCACGGGAGTTTCGGGCAGATTTTCCTCAGAGTTTAACCCTCCCGAAATTCATAGGTGGAATCTGGGCTAGACCCTGGGTCGGCCCAGATTATACAATAATGTGAGGGATATAAAGATAAATGTAGTGTGGGACCAGCATTATATAACAGCTGTTTCCTGTCAGAGAAGGCTGTCTGATGACAATGTAAAGAGTAAAAAATATTCTAAATATTAGTAATACACTGACTGCGGATAAGTACCTCATACAACCCCGTTTCAGATAATGCGAACGATCCCTTTGATGTGATCAAGTCCAGTTTATTTTCCTTAATTTTGGTTCAAATAAAAACCTCATCAAACAGCATACGAACTTGCACTGTGTCTTTATTCAGGATTACCCGGGTCATGGCTTCTCCCCCAACATGAAGCTGGAGGCGGTGGACTTGATGGAGCCACGCCTGGTGTGCGTTGCCACCGTCAAACGCTTCGTGGGCCGCCTGCTGCTCATCCACTTTGACGGCTGGGAGGACGAGTTCGACCAGTGGATCAACCACGAGTCTCCGGACATCTACCCCGTCGGCTGGTGTGAGCTCATGGGCTACCAGCTCCAGCCGCCCCCTGGACACGGTAAACACCCCATTCAACAGCAGTTCTCCGCCAGTGTGTTGTGGAGTTTGTGCTGATTGAGGTGTTTACATTTGATTCTGATTGAACTGTAACAAGTATTCCTCTCTAACCTCAAGTCTAACACTTTCACAGAAGAGTGACTAGTGTCTCTAAAATTACTTTGTTCTTTTTTTCCCCAGTTGATTTAATCGAAAACCAGGCGGCACAAAAGAAAAACAGGCACTTTTTGTATGGGAAAAAGAGTAAGTTTTGACCTGAAATGTATTTGGATTGTGTGCTGCTACAGAAACCATATTAGGAAGCAGTGTTTTCTATGGAAGCTTATTACATTCACTTGAGAAAAAAAGTGTGCTCTTTTCATGTAAAACAATTTGGCTCAGTTTTTCTGAATTAATGAGAATTTTTCATATTTAAAAAAAACTTTGAGGTAATTTTTTTGTGTAAAGAAAAAAAAATTTTTTTTTAAATTTGTGAAGTCAATTTTCAATAATATATGAGAGAATTTTTAATGTTAAATGAAAAAACGTTCTCTGACTTTATGGGACAATTTTTCATGTTAAAAAAATCAGCTCTGTGTTGTGTTTTTATTTACATGAAAAATTATCATTGATTTTTAAAAAAAAGAAAGAAACAAATTTTTTTCTTCAATTGAATGCAATAAGCTTCTACAGTTTTCTTCCATCTGACAGTTGTAGACCTATTCTCTTACCTCCTTGTTTTATTTTCTATAGAAAAGAGACCTGGAAGAAAGCGGCTCTCTCAGGAACAAGCTAAAGATGATGCTGGTCAGCAGCCTGAGGTCGTTGACAAAGTTGTTGCTCCAGAACCGGAGGTTGTCAGTCCTCCAAAAGTGCCTCTCATCCAGCCCAAGACTGAGCCAGAGGAGCAGGAGAGTAAGTGGACAAACTTATGCAACACGCGGCTAGGCTGGCTTGGGCGGTATCTATTTTTTCATACCTTACAGGCTATTTGTGTGTGTAAAAAGCTTCACAACACAGCATCTCATTATCAGCTTAATAGAAAGAGGAGTGTCTGTATGTAGGATGGTATTGAAAATTAATATTAGTAGGATTTTTTTTAATACCCTGGTATACCGTAACAGCTTGATGTCACCAAAGCTGACATGCCGTTCACTTTCTCTTTTTCTTGAGACACTTTTGCTAATTTGCTGACTTAATTCTGCCTCTCTAGTCTTTGCAGTGCAGGTGAAAGTGGAGGAGGTGGAGATGGAGACCCCAATTGATCCTTCACACCCTCAACAAGTCCCTCTGGGTATAATCAAGCAGGAGGAGGGAGGGGAGCAGAGTAAGTCAGGACTACATCAGGCAGCAGAGCAGAGTGAAACTGCAGCAGGAAGCAGTGAAGAGTGGGCATCATGGGAAGAGAGTACTGGTGAATGCAGCATGGAGCAGAGTGAAAACAAAAAAAGCAGCGGTGTAGTGAAGAATGAAAAGGGGAACCATGGAGATGACAGCGCCATGGAGGAGGTTTCAGACGGCAATGCCGAGCAGGACACGACGGGAGAGGCTGCAGGGATGGAGACATGAGACAAGTGTGTTCTGCTTAAAGACTGAGGAGAACTTTGGAAAAAAGTGGATGAACAAAGAGACTGGAGGGACCCTGTGGTGGGGGAAAATAAGGCCAATATGGTGAAACAAAAACTTAAAGAAAACCATTGAAAAGGGGCAAAAAACGACCAGAAAAGCATGCTAGGACATTTAGAGCTAATAAAAAAGGTACAGCATCAGTAAGGAGAGCCAGTGCAACTTATAACCTCTGGTGTTCGAAAGTTATGATCCTTAAGATTTCATTCCTGGTTATTTTTTTAACAGCAACAAACAGCAGAGTTTTGGGGCAGACCAAACAAACTATTGTTTTAATCCAGCTCTGATTCAGCTGTGGGAGACTGAGGAGTAAACGGTGAGGCAGTTATCTGTTACCTACATTTACAAACAGTAACAATGCATCTCTTGAGCTTAGATGGCAAATAGTAATCCAGAATGGAAATGACACACTCCAGTACTACCGATATAAAAACTACAATATAGAGGAGTAATAATAGAATACACTAATCAGCCACAACATTAAAACCACCTGCTTGATTTTGCAGTATTGTGAAGGTTCCCCCTGGTGCCAACAAAACAGCTCTGACCCTTCAAGTCCTGGACCCCACAAGACCTCTGAAGGTGTCTTGGGTAATTTTGCACCAAGACATGAGCAGCAGAGCCTACAAGTCCCATGAGTTGTGTGATGGGGCCTTCATGGATTGAACTGTGGTCATTACAACACATCCCAGATCTTCAGTGGGATTCAGATATGGTGACTTTGGAGGCCAAGTCATCACCTTGTTAACACCATGCCAAAGGCTGGGTAATGAGCTTTGATACTTTCACCGCACAGACTGAATTGCCTCGAAACTACCAAGTATTGAAAAACGCCTTGTCATTCAGTACCAAATTTCAGTACCTAAAGAAGTCTCATCAGTGTCAGTTAGCCGTTAAGCATGATTGTAGCGATATCTAATAACACCGGTGATGGGCTGTCTTACCGTTGTGCGTCATAGAGGCGTGCATGAAAAATATTACCCAACAACAGAGATCATTGTTTTGTTCTTTTACCACCAGGTCTTGAACAGCTTCTTCCTTTAAAGTGAGTAATCGTACCATGATGTTTAGTGTGTGCGCTTTTCTCTTTGTTAAAATGGATTTGGTATTGAATAAAGTATTGTTCAGGAAACGGTATCGAAGCCGCGGGGCTTAGGAAGGGTAAATTTGCGCTACAGAAGCTCCTCTGCGGGATGGGACCTTCACTTCCCACGAACATCAGTGAGCCTTGGGCACCCATGACCCTGCCAGTGGTTCACCGGTTGCCACTCGTTGGACCACTTTTGGTAGTAAGCACTACATACAAGGAGCACTCCACAAGACCTGCAGGTTTGGAGATGCTCTGACCCAGTCGTCTCCCCCTTGTCAAAGTCGCTCTGCCCATTTCTTCTGCTTCCAACACATCAACTTAAAGAACTGACTGTTCACTTGCTGCTAAATACATCCCACTCCTTGACACAGGTGCCTTTGTAACAAGATGATCAGTGATATTCACTTTACCTGTCAGTGTCAGTTTTAATGTTCTGGCTGGTCAGTGTAAATACTTGGAATAGGTATTGCTGAAGAACACTGACCATGAGTAATATTAAAAACAGGGTCCGATTTTATGAAAATCTTAAGGGTCATAACTTAAAATACTTGACTGCATATGGCTCACAAGGACCTATTTCAGAACTACCTCACTTTCTCCATGTTGTTAAGGTTCTCTACACAGTGATATCCATGCAGAGCTGACTGGCTTCAGCTTCTTTTGTCAAGTTAAACACAACAACTTCCGAGCCCAACGTCAAATCTGTAACTATGACTGAAGTGTTTGATCATTCTCGGTTGACATAGCAGACAGGCGTTTGTTGTAATGTTTTATTTTTTTTTCCTGTTTGATATCCAGATGTTCTTTTTTGTAAATATGAAATGACTGATTAAAAAAAAATCATTGCTAAACTTTCAGATTCAGACTCTCTTTAAAAATGGCACCTAAAATTCATTGAGTTCAGTACATTTTTGAAGTTGTGGTATAGTGGTTAAGGATAACTAACACAAAGCCAAAGATTGTATCATTTTTGAGCAAATAACTAACGCTAATGACTTTGACTTCATTTGCCTCCTTCAAGATGCTAAAATGTCCAACAGAGCTGCTCGGGAGGTTGACGAGCTGAGAATGTGTATCTAACGCTGTGAATGTGAAGCCCGGCAGTGCTGACAAAGAGCATCTGTGCTCAGTGTAGGTTCCCTGGCTGATGAAAAAGAATCTTTTTGACCTTTTTCAACAATATTGATTAGACAGCAAAGAGGAAATACTTAAAAAAAAAAAAAAACAACTGTCTGGCAGGAGATGTGAAATGGCCTCAGCTGCTACAGCTGTGGAGGTCAGCAGAGGTTACAGTTTTAGATGAGATGAATCCATGGTTTAACCTCAAAATCTTCAATGGTTGCCAGTTTTTACTGGAAGCTGTGTCCCAGAACATCAGTACAAAAGGCAGCAGGTTCAGGCCATGCTGCGTCTCTTGGTGGTTTCCTTGTTTGCTGCCAGTTTCGTGTTGGGGCTCTTGCGAGGTTTGGATTTGGCTTTGAGCATTTTGACTTGCCGAAGGCCGTTGAGGTGCATTGGCTTGGGCTTGGTTGCCTTGGGTGCCTTGGCGGGCTTTGGGGTGACGGTAGGGGCGGAGGGGAGGCTCTCACCCCCGGGACAGGCTTTGAAGATGTGGACGTCCTTGACCTTGCGACCCTTCAGCTCAGGGGGATTGGCACAGGTGGCTCGTACCTTCAGGTTGACTTTCTCAATCCACCTAGATGGAGAGGAAAGATTTAAAGAGGGCTCATACGAAGTCTTCAGAGTTTGAAAAATGTCTGATTTTCAACAAAATCTGGTGCTTCATCTACACAATCATGTAAACCAACAATCTTTTTTGAAATGAAAACAGTTGAAGTTAATATGAAGAGCTGATAAAATAAAGAGGGACCCCTTACACAGATTTCTTCTTCCTCTCTTAAAGGGACAGTTCACCCCAAAATGTAAAATGCCTGTAGTACTATTCATCAGTCTAAATTGTCTTGGTGTGAGTTGCTAAATTTTGGAGATATCGGCCATAGAGATTTCTGCTTTCTCTCAAATATAATGGGACTAAATGGCACACGGCTTGTGGTGCTCAAGTGCAAAGTGCAAAAGGGAAGGAAAAAAAAATACATTTGGAAAAACTCAACAACACTGCCCCCTTTCTAGAAATCATGACCTGGATACTCAAGCTAATCCACAGATCTTGTTGTGAGGAGTTTCATGTAGGAACTACTTACTTTCTGCTAAAAAAGAGCCGAGTGGCATCAAGTTCTGTTATACTGAAGAGAAGGCAGACATCCCTGAATTCGACCTCTCTAAAACTCTGCAACTCACAGCAAAACAATCTAGATGGATAAATAGCACTACAAGTAGGAGGAAAAATAACGATTTTTTATTTTGGGGTGAACTGTCCTTTAAGTCCAACCCTTTTTGGGTCTTTGGTCAACTCTCTCCTTTCTTGTTTTCTGCACTTAGATATGCTACATGCTAAACTTGTGTATGCTGAAAATAAAACCAGTTTTGTAGATGGTTATAAGATGTTGCTTGGAGACCTATAAAAGCGACAAATAGTCTTAAGTTTAACCCAAATTATGACCCACAAGTGTTTTTTCTCCCTTAATGCTACCCACATCTTAACTGCAGTGTTGTCACATTATAAAACATAATTTGTTTGTACAAGGAAGTAACATACAAATCTTGCCAGAGTTTCCCAAATCAAGGGTTCCCTTCAAGACATAACTATCATTAACTATGGTTAGCTAGTTAGTTGACCGAGGGTCCATTTGGTACCAAGTCTGCTAAACTGCTGTTGGAGCACAAAGCAAAAAGGGGCAGGACTTTGGATCAATTGCATTTATATTGACAATTTAGATGTGATGATACAGGCTTTGGACAATTGGAATCTTTTGAAAATTGCTTGAATTTTGCTCTTAAAAAGCTGTACCAACCCTGGAAAAAATGACCAGACTTGAAGTATTCTACCTAAAATGAGGAACTTGTGTGACCAGAAGTTAAAATATGTGTCATCAAGTTTTCCCGCTGTAGAGAGGGTTCAAAATGGGTGTAATATATTGACTTGTGTGTATTTAAACTAATCACATATTGGTAAAGAATCTACCCAGATTAAAAAAACAACAACATGATTTTAGAGATGGTGTCCTGCTCAAAAAGCTAAAGTAAAAAACACACTCAAATCTTGAATACGAATGATTTTTTGTGCGTGCTGAGAGTGTCTTACAAGCGTAGTGGCAGCAGAGGGCAGTCACACATCAGAGGGTTGTCAGCTAGGTTGATGACCTCCAGTGAAGTGAGAGGGTGGAGGTTAGGCACCTCCTCCAGCTGGTTTCCCTCCAGGTAGAGACTCCTCAACCCCGGACCCAGACCTGCCAGGGAGTTCTGTGACATCTAGGAGGAAAAATTGTCAGAAAATTGTTAAATAACCACAGTGAAATGATTTGTTTCTGATCCTGAAGCCTCTACTTGAACCCAAGTCCAGCTTTTTAGTGCTGAAGTTTTAATTTTGCTGATTAAATGAGCAGGTAGGAGAAAAACGAAGAGGATGGTATGAAGAGAAAGGTCTTTAGTTATACAAAGAGGTACAACACAGCGTTGTGCTGCCAGTGTCAGCTCACTGAGGTAAATCTGAAGTACAGCAGGGGTACAGGATTACTAGTATACTATTAGGATTAGGATTACAGGAGCACTAGTACCCCTGTTTGAGAATCAGTGGTCTAAGCCAGCGTTGGAAAGTGTTACTGTTACCTCACATCTGGAGCCTGCTCACCTTCTCCAGTCCCATGTTATCCAGATACAGCTCCTTCAGCGACCTCTCCAGTGGTCGGAAAGCGTTAGGCCCCACCCAGCGGATTGAATTCCCAGACAGCCTCAGGTCCCTGAGGTTTCCCGCCTTGCTCAGCGCTTCAGTGGGCACCTCCTTCAGCTTGTTTCCTCCCAGGTGGAGCGTATCGAGGTCACCGGCACGGTCCAGAGCCCTGGGTGACACGTGATCGATGGCATTCCCAGTGAGGTAGAGGGCCCTGAGGCCCTCGGTTCCAATTAAGGTGTCCGGCTCCAGCTTGGTGATGGCGTTGTTCTCCATGTGAAGCGCCAGCAGGCTGGGCACCAGTTTGAAGGCTCCTTTGGGGAAACTAGTGAAGCGGTTCTTCTCCAGGTGGAGGTAAGTGAGCTGAGGGAGACCTGTGGATTTAGATTAGAGGAATTAAGCCTTAAGACAACAAAGGCTGGTGGCAATTTATTTGAAGGAGTGTGCATAGGACTGTAATTACACTGTCATAACTATGTAATGCACTTGTCATTAAATTGAAGGAGTCTTTATGAACATTTATGACTTGTCATTCAGTCCGCCATGTCTTAAATTTAAAGTTGATATTGTTTAAGGTGTCTTTGTTATGACAACTTGACATTTAACCAAAAAAAAATGTCTTGACTATGACAACTTGACATTAATCAAGCCAATAATGTCTTAATGCCAACTTGACATTAACCAACACAAAACTGTCTCTGTTATGACAACTGGACATTAAGCGAGACAGAAACGTCTGTGTTATGACAACTTGACATAATCAAACTTAAAGAAACTATTTAGCTTTATGTTATAAAGCTAAACAGTTTGATAATGTCAAGTTGTCATAACAAACACATTTTGTCTTGGTTAATCTCAGGTTTTCATAACAAAGACATTGGCTTGATTAATGTCAAGTTGTCATAACGAAGACATTTCAAACAATGTCAATTTTGCATTTAAGATGACATAACTGACACTAATGACAACAACTGTAAACATAAAGACTCCTTAATGTTAATGACAGGTGTCATGACATGGTTATGACAGTGTTATGAACACCCCTTCAAACAAAATGTTACCCAAAGATCTTTTCTACAAATTAAGTTCTCCATTTAAAAGACCTTTAAAGGCGTCAGGGCTGAGAGACGTGAGGTCATTCTCCGACAGGTACAGGTAGATCAGTCCCTTCATTCCACTGAAGGCCCCGCCCTCCATCTCCACAATCTTGCAGCGCTGCAGATGTAGGGACACCACCTGGGAAACACCGGGGAAGCTGTTGCTAGGGATGTAGTGGAAGTGGTTGCCACGCAGGTCCAGGAGACGAGTGTTGGGAGAGAAACCCCGAGGAACTTTGGTGTGACCGCGGTTCTCACATGAGGAGTGGTGCGTCTCAGCCTGAGGACAGAGGACGGAGGTAAAGGACATACACAAATCATATTCTTTTTCATTTTTCTTTTGAATACATACATGCACATTCAGCTCTCCTAACTCAATTTCCTACAATCATATTTTTGTCATTTTTAAGTGACATACACCAGTGGTTCATATGGTTTTTATAGTCATAGTTCTTGGAGTGGGCAGCCCTGAATTCATCCTGGTAAACTTGAAATCAGCCAACAGGAGTCGGAGATATACTTGCTTCTCAATCACGTTTCCATTTGCGTATGCATGGCATTAATTTCTGTGGACGTGCAACAACCATCGCTCCCAACTGACGCAGGATACACGAGGCGGCCATGATTCGCAAAATCTTATACTATAAC
Source organism: Lutjanus campechanus (assembly GCA_027495735.1). NCBI lineage: Eukaryota > Metazoa > Chordata > Actinopteri > Lutjaniformes > Lutjanidae > Lutjanus > Lutjanus campechanus. The sequence continues at coordinate 43,155 of JAJHUR010135988.1, read as the reverse complement.
ACCAGATTTCCTGTAGCCTTTCTGTCAGAAACCCCTTACACGCAGCCTTCTGGGCTCTCTGACAGAAAGCAGTTCCCAGCAGAAAGTCCTGAAGCCTAACTTCTTCCATGTGCATCAGCACTTCCACCACACTCTTGTCTTTTCTACCACAGAGGAAAGTGTGGTGGAAATGACATTTCTACAGTATTTAGTAGAAATATTAACTTTAAAAATGTATCATTTTGCAAATTTTAATGGAAATACATATTTGGAACTGCCAATGCTTATCCAGTGAATATTTCTATTATTTTATTCTAATTTAACTTAATTTTTTTTTCTCTTTCATTTGAGTTGTTGGTATTTTTATTTTTTTTATTTTTTTTTTTATTTATTTCTGTTTCTATTAATGCTGTTTTTGTTGATGAAAGGCAATAAAAAGTGAATTTTAAAAAACCTTCTATTTACCTTGATTTTTCTTCAAAAGCTGTGGCTGAAGATGCACATGTCCTCCACATGAGACAGGAGCTCTGTTGTCACAGTCCAGCTCTTTAAGAACCAACCAACCAATCTCTTGTACAGACTTTTTAGCAGGAAATTACACTGGTGTGATGGAAATAACAGTGATACTGTGTGACAGCCATATTTTGTGCGAAAAATATCGTTGACACCTATCTCACAATGATTATTTGAGTATTACTTTTTTCATGTACATTTAAAGTTTTCAGAGAAATAATATTTTTAAACTTTACTTTCACTGTTGAGTTTTGGAAGTCTGGGCGAGGGACAAAGGCCCAACAATGACTTTCACACCTGTAAGGAGGTTGAACAGTATGAAAAAATAATAATGGACAGATGGTAAAGAGCTGGAAAGATGGTTTTATTGTTAATTTAACAAACAGAGAGGGCAATGTCCAAAATTATATGTAATTATAAGAACCACTACACAAGTTAAAAGCAAGTATATCTTTGGCCCAAGTAGTCAAGAAATGACTTTCGGTATATTACAAAAGTAAATCACATAACTGTCTCCCCTGGATTCCCACATCACACGGTCCACTCACCTCGCAGACACAGTTGGCAGGACACTTGACCTTGTTCTCTGGCTCTTCAGTGGGTGGTGGCGTAATCCTGTTCGCCTCCTCAAACTCTGCCTTCAGCATGGCCTCCTGGCTCTGGCACCGCAGCTCTGCAGGGTAAACGGCCTCCAGGTTCTCTCCCGACATGTGGGCTGGTCCTCCACATGTCCCCATCAGCTTCACCTTGTTACGGATCGCCCACTCCCTGTAGTGGGGTCAAGAAGTCATTAGTAGCTTTAGGTTGACAGAATCAAAGCACTGCGGTGATGTGGAGATGGTCAGCGATCCATTCAAACCCCACAAAGGTCCTGTGCTGTACCTGAGTGGACGCAGGTAGCAGTTGCAGTAGATGGGGTTCCCAGCCAGGTTGAGGCGTGTCAGCTTGGGTGAACCTTCAGAGAAGGGCTGGATGACACGCAGCTGGTTGAAGCTGATGTCCAGGTGGATGAGGTTGGGGCATTTTGATACAGCCGTGTTGGCCATGTCCTGCAGGGACATGTGGTCCAGAAAGAGGTGGGTCAGTTTGGCCATGGACACCACCTCCTCTCCGAGGTAAGTCATCGGGTTGTAGCTCAGATCAAGGCGGGTCACCTCTGGCATTCTGGATATCATGAGATGGAGAAGTGTGGAAAATTAAGATGGAAATTTCAGGTTTCAGACAACTGAGATCACCAGTGTTTCTAGGGATGGCAATGTCAGTTGGTCGGTTCACCACGTTGGTCCAGACTGAAGTATCTCAACAACTATTGGCAGGATTACAACTAAATTTGGTACATACTGTATGTTCCTGTTTCCAGATGGTGAATCCTATTGACTTTGGTGATACCCTGACTTTTCCTGTAGCGCCACCCTGAGGTTCACATTTGTGCTTTTGAGTGAAAGGTCCCAGCAACTATTGGATGGCAGTAAATGGCAATAGTTTGGTTTATGATGAAATACCTGCAAAAATAGGACAAGGCATTCTCATGGTGAGACCAAGTTATTGTTTTGCAAGTCGCAAGCAAGACTCAAGTATTTGCATTCCAGTCCCAAGTTGAGACAAATGTCCTGAGTCAATTGCCAAGTCTCAAACTTTGTGCTTTGAGTCCTAAACAAGTCCTAATATAACCATGAGTTTCCAGCCTTGTTGATTTACAAAGTTGTTAAGCTAACAGCCGTCTTCACGTTTCACAAGTTTGCTCTCGGCTCACCGCAAGGTATGATGCAGAGACTTGTAGAGGTACCATACTACATGTCCACCTGATATAATAACAGCTAAGCTAACTTTAAGGAAGTTGTTGCAACTCCGTCTGTAATTCGTGACCCACACATTTTGCATACTGCAATACATTTTGTGTTGATCACGCAGTTTTTGCACACAGACAAAATTATCTCTGGTAGAATTTTTTACAACTGGGGCTCAGTAATGTAACGCAAGTTCTTCATGTTTCTCTCCTGCAATTTGATTGGATGCTGTTGGGTTGGTTCAAGCTGAGCAGATCTGGGGAAATAAAATGTTGATTTGCTGGGAATGATTAGCATGAACGTCATTCGGAGAATTAAGGGAAATTAAACAATTGGTGCCACACTTTTTAAATAATAGACTCTGTGGGTTTGGTGTTAGGTATCAAGTGTTTTCAAATCAAAAGGCTCAAGTCCATGCAAAGTCACGAGTCATTGGTGTTAAAGTCCAAGTGAAGTTGCAAGTCTTTTGATTTTGTCTAGTCATCAATTTTGCATCTCCAGTCCAAGTTATGTGATTCAAGTCTACACATCTGGTAAGATTAGTGTTAGCAAATGTTAGCATAGTTAGTGTGAGGTGAACATGGTTGAAGTTACTGTTAAACATAAGCATGGTAGCAGGCTGATATTAGCGTTTAGCTCAGAGTAGCACTGTACACACACACACACACACACACACACACACACACACAGTTGTTAGCATGGCTGTAGGCTCTTTTTGTTTGTTTATAGTGTCAAAACTAGTAGCTAGTAATAGTAACAGAAATTTGTTTTAAATTAAAGTATTAGGAATTTCTTATTAGAAATAGTTTCCTAAAATAGATTTAGCATCCACACGAGATATCTGTGTAGCTCTGTGGCAGACACCTGGATGGTGTAACATGTCCAGTACCTCATCATGGTCTCAGTGGGGAAGAACTGCAGCTCATTGTGGTCCAGACTGAGACGTGTGAGCGTGAACAGACCAGCGAAGGCCTCAGTGTCCAGGTAGTTCAGAGAGTTGTGACTGAGACGAAGCCATTTTATGTTCTGCAAGCCCTGGAAGGAGAAGAGGTCTGGAAGATAATTCTGCATTTCTTTAAACCATCTTTCTGCCATTTTGAGGTATTTTGTGTAAGTTGATGTGTGCGTACCTGGAAGGCCAGGTTGGGGATGTAGACCAGCTGGTTGTGTGTGAGGGAGAGCAGGTTGAGGAAGCCGAGCTGAGTGAAAGCTCCAGGCTGGATCTCTTCCACACGGTTACGGTCGAGCATAAGCTGCTTCAGCGAGGACAGGCCGTCAAATGACTCCTGAACTCAGAAAACACAAAGGAAGACAAAATATATTTACTGAAAATGTGTAAGAGTGTGTTGTCATTAAATGTAATTTGGTCAGTTATGTCATTTTTAATACAAACATTGTTTGATCCTTGAGATGTCTTTTTTTTTATGACAGCTTGACATTAATTCAGCCAATAATGTCTTCTTGATGACAACCTCCCAACACCAAGACTGATTTCAAACTAAGTGGCTGGGACAATAACACATAGAAGACAAGTCCCTGGTGTATTCATCAGTGCATATCACACACAACAGATGTAGCAAGACGAGAAAGACAAGATGAAACAAGATGAAAAACAATGTAAAAGATGCAACAAGACAAACACTGACATAAAACCCATAAAAAGACAAAAAAAAAAAAAAAAAAAAAAAAAAAAAAAAAAAAAAAAAAAAAAAAAAAAAAAAAAAAAAAAAAAAAAAAAAAAAAAAAAAAAAAAACCCAAAAAAAGAAAAAAAAAAAAAAAAAGATGTACTACAAAAAATGACATAACAAGACGGTAAGACGCAAATCATGAAAAACAATGTAAAGACATAACATGACAAAAACAACGTAACAAGACAAAAAGTGACACAAAAAGATGTAACAAGGCAAAAAAATATATAACAAGGTGAAAATGATGAAAAGGCATAAGACAAAAAAAACAACAACATGAAAGACGAAAACTGTCATAAAACATGTAGGAATACAAAAAAGACATAACAACACAACACAAAATGACATAAAATGCATAAGACCAAAAAAGTAAAAGACATAAGATAAAAAGAAACATAAAAGATGTAATAATATTTTTTTTAAAAAGATGTGTAACAAGACGGAAAAGGTAAAGACAACATGACAAAAACAACGTAAAAAGATGAAAAACAACATTAAAGAAGTAACAAGACAAAAGAAATGTAAAAAAAAAAAGACAAAATGATGTAAAATGTAATCAGATAAAGGCTTGGCAGTGGAGACAAGGTGAGGTTTTGAAGTGAAAAGTCCTTCAGAGGGCAACTTTTTACATTTGTACTTGGAGTACATTTCAGAGCCCGTACTTTTTTCATTTTTACTTGAGTCTTCTTTTTACTGTGCTTCTACTTGAGTAAAGAATGTGTGTACTTTTGCCACCTTTGGTGTAATGACGGTCTTATGCACACCCCTTCAAATAAAATGTAACCAGTTTGTTTTAATAAGGAGAAGACTGAAGAATGATGGGATAAATATTGGTTGTGTGAACTGGATCTCTCTCTGTGTGTGTGTGTGTGTGTGTGTGTGTGTGTGTGTGTGTGTGTGTGTAATCACCTGGTAGAGGATCTCAATGTTGTTGTTGGCCAGGTTGAGGAAGACCAGGCGACCGAGGCTGCGGAAAGCACCCTCCTTCACCCTGCGGATGTTACATCGCTGCAGCGACAGGTGAGTCAGGTAAGGAGTGTGTTTGAAAGCTCCGGTGGGAAGTTCCTGGATGTCGTTGCCTCGGAGATCTAATTTCACTGTGATCTACAGAAAATAAGGGGTTTACACATTAGATGGGACAGGACGGGCACTAAATATACTACAGAAACTTTGTTATTTGTGTGTGAATGAGAGACCTCGTCAACAGTGGGAGGAACTTGGGTCAGGTTCTTGTTGACGCAGGTCACAGTGAGCTGGATCTGGTCACAGACGCACTGCTGAGGACATTTTGCTGTGTGTGCAGCTGGGATGTAGAGGAGCATCAGGACCCAGAGGGTGAACGGACAGAGCTGGGAGTCCATCTGAGAGGGAAAATTACTATTAGTAAAGTATTACTTCATTCACGCTATTGAATGTGGTGGTCATTTACAGTGGTGGAGAGAAGCTTGGTACATTTACTCACATACTCTTACGTACAATTTGGAGTTACTTGCACTTTACCTTTACATTTTATGCTACTTTATACTCTACTCCGCTACATCTCAGAAGGAAATATTGTACTTTTTACTCCATTACATTTGTCTGACAGCTTCAGTCACTGGTTATTTAGAATTTAGAACTGGCCCTCCCCAAGTCCCACCCCTTTTCACTCTGTGCAGAGCTGAGCAAATTCGGTAGCTCGGTCATCTTTCTCCTTTCCTGTTTGCTATACTTAGATGTTCTACGTGCTAGGTTTGTCTATGCTGAAAAGAAAAACAAAATTTGAAGATGGTTGACAACAGGTGGTTCCTGTTGTCAATTTCATTCTCCATGTGTGCACTGAAGGCTTCGAGTCTCCACATCACATTGTTTCAAGTTGAATATTGGACCAGGACTGGCTCCTGAACTATCTGTGATGTCACAAATGATATCTGTAGGCCCGCCCCTGAAAATGGGATTTTCAGTGACCACGTAAATTTCCCTTTACAGCAGATGAATGTGAAAACATCCCTCTAATGTCAAACTCTGCACATCATTCAGTACAGTGAAGCCCAAACATTCAATTGCAAGAAAAATAAAGAAGAAAAAAATATTTTTTTAGTGGAGGGGGACTTTAACTACATGATTTACTGTTGTTAGTTCTCCAAAATGTGCTGGCCTTTAAAATATTAATCCAGCCTATTCATATAACATAGTTATAGCCATGGAAGAGGACCCGCCCCCGCTCGGCTCATTCAAAGCAAATGAGAATTCAACAGTTCTTATTTTCTCTTATCTTACAATACTAATGATAATAATAATATAATACTAAATTTCTGCCATATTCTGCCAAAAGATTCTCCAAAATCTTACATACTGGACTTTTAATAGTGAAGCGAAGGTGGGCCACATGTGTAGGACCCTCTCTGGCTCAGAGGCATGTTTTGCATATAGTTAAGTGGAATGTAAATAAGTACAATTTTCAATATTTCAAGTAAATGCTACTTTATACTTATACTTTTCTATGTTTTAGCAGGATATGTTATACCTTTTTCTGATATTTGATTTATTTTACACCTTTCAGATTAATATTTTACATAAATAACCGTACGATAAGTTTATAAAATACAATGCACACCTTAGATTTGTGCTTTAAAGGGATAGTTCACCCAAAAATAAAAATTCAGTCATTATCTACTCTAAACTAAACCCAACCTTCAATCGGCATGAGGGTAAGTAGATAATGACGGAATTGTAATTTTTGGGGGGAACTTCCCTTAAAGGGGGATAGCTCCATGTTTGGGCCCCACTGGACTAAACTGAGTTTAAGGTAGTTGTAGTAAAATGCTACTTACACATTAATGCAATACTATAAACAAACTGATACAATAATATATGATTTATAGTGGGGCATTTTTCTGCAGAGTGACTCATTCTACTTTTGTTACCTAAAGGACATTTAGCTGCAGGATCTTATTATTTATATATCTTAATATTTTTAAGTAAGATGTAAAAATGTGAACCTGCGCAGGTAAAATCAAAATGTAAAGAGGAAGCAATCAGGGTTCTACTCTCAGACATGCAGATCCCTGTGATACAACATATTGTCTGGTGAAGCTCTATAACGTACAGTGGGATATACAGTACTGTACCTATGTTACATATACAGTTACCACAGCATATTTAACTTAATTCTAATTCTTCTGGAGAAAGGTATGTGTCCCATTGTTTTACATTTCCTTACTAAAGCTCAGTCTGATGAAAAACATCTCCATCATTCTGTACTTTAGGAGATTAGTGTCATTTTGGTCAGATCGGGCTGCCCTAGACTGGAATGCCTTAAAACCACATTCCCATGTCGGATCAACAGTCTTGATCCGCAGGAATGGACATGAAAAGCTTCACAGCTCCACACTCTGAAATTCGGAGTCTCAAAATGTTGACACGGTGAAATGGTGCCATGCCTAAACCTTTCTGTCAAAACCGCTGCACCAAACCCCTCGGAGATGAACGCGACAGAGACCGATGACTGAACGTAAACAACACAGCCTTAAATTTCATTTATCAATCTGTTACGTAAATTCATATGGAAGCCTATTCCTGCCAATGTGATGAAAAAACAAAGGTCCTGTAAGTCATGATAAACTTTCCTGAAATAATGAGAGTCTCAAAATAATGAGATACATTTCAAGGTATTAACTCATTATTTTATACAGCTGCGGTAAGTGACATCAGATGTTATTGTGCTGTTATCAGCCAAAATTATGTTTTGTGAGAGAATTCTACAGAGCGGTGACAAACTAAAGGAAAATGTGACAAAGTTTCATGTTTCAAAATGTGTCACCTGTCTACCTGTAGTATTGGCTTCCTATTTTAGTTGTGAATTCTGTGCATTTTCCTTAACATATAGTTAAAATCTTTTCTCTTTTTTTTCTTATTTCAAGTTCAATTTAAGTTTCTTTATCCAGTGAATGGCTCCACCAGACAAAACAATGTCAAATGAGGCGCTATTAATGCCATTTTTGGACTGTCGATTAGATATCAATTAATATACGTTTAATCGGTTAAATTCTTATTTGGCAATTAATGGATTAATGATTAATCATTAACTTCCTGTACAACCTGGCTCAGCAAATATCCAATTTATTCTATTTCTTTATCTAAAAAGTTAACTAACTAAATTCAGGCAGCAATTTATTATTAAAGTAATGTGATTACAATTAATTTTCAATTTCTGGCACTTTTCAAACCTTGGAAACCATGTCATTAAAATTCAAGTGTTTTCAAGGATTTCCAGCAAAATATTGAGCTTATTCTAGAACAAAGAAATTTACCAGCAGTAAAGATTCTAATAATGGAAACAATTTGATTGATCTTTATTCTGAACAGTAAAGCTCTGGAATTAATCATGTGCTCTTTTAGGGTATGTACACATGTGTTCAGGCTGGGGGCGAGGGGCGCTCAGGTTTCCTCACAACCTAGAGGGCCCTTCACCACATTTGATCTATCATGGGGCATCAAAGAGAAGTCCATGGTGTCAGCATCACCTCCCAAAATCCAGTAATGGTTGGGCTCTTGTACTTACTTTGAGAAGTGTTATTTTAATTAAGTAACTAATTTTTAAGTTTCTCTCATTATGACTTACTGGATTTTTTTCATCACATTGACAGAAATGGGCTTCCATAGATTTGAGCTCCACTTTAAGGTTGCAACCTGACTATATAGTAAATGAAAAGGTATCGATCATTTAGCATCATACCACGTTTTGTTCCTAAGACCCCTCAACAGAGAGGGGCCAAGAAACTAGAGACGGAGGAATTTCCTTCGGCCGGACTGTTTGTCCGCGTCCCCCCCCCGGGGATCAACAGACCTGACCGCAGAGGAGCTGACGCACAGGCCGCGCACAAAGACGCACAGTGTCTTTCCCTGCCGGCCCGGTGTTGTGCCAAATGCGTTTCCCCCTGAAAAAATGTGTCCTCTGGCCAGAGACGGTGAGAAAACGACTCTCCACCGTCTCTGAATGCGTTTTACCAGAAATTACCTTCAACAGTTTTTCCTGTTCTCAGCATTATGTTAATGCTGTCCTGTGCGTAAACAAGGCTGGTGATTTGATTCAAGTTTATTCAAGCTTGGGAATATCAAAGGCCTGCAATATGATCTAAACTGGAAAAATGTCAGCTATTTGTATTTGTTCAATTCCTGCACTTTATGAAAATAAATATTGGCTTCAGTGTGATAAAATATGAACTATTTTTTCCTTTTGGCGCTAAATGCGCAGAATGAAACAGAGCGTGTCCACATAATTGGATAATTGAGCAATTTGGTTATTAAACTTGCATTTTTCGGTTTCAGTGCGTTCAAGAGTTTATCTGTAACCATTCCAGCCACTCGAAACAATGTCCCATGTTTGAAATCCTGACATTTGACTCCAGCAAGTAAACAGTGACAGTAGGAATCCATTTGACGCACAGACTCACCGTGGTTTGTCGTGGTTCCGTCCAGCTGCTGGTCGTCTAGTGGCCGCTGAGTCTCTCACGGTCTCTGCTCCCTCTGCTGCTCTTCCCCCGGCTGTCCCCCATCCAAAACAAACTCCGTTTATCCCTTCATTCACCGACACTCCCCCCAACCCCCGACACACACACACACACCTCCACCTCCCACCTCTGGAGTCTGCACACTGCTCCGCTGAGCCTGTTAAAGGAATAGTTCACTTCAGTGGGAGACATTATTCAGCCACTTCACTGCCACTGGCATGTCTGTGTTCAGTCTCCGCTGTAGCTGGAAGAGTCTGCTCCACTATCTTATATGTATGCTAAGGTAAAAAGATAAAAAGATGTTTGTGATTTTACTCCACTGTTCGAAAAAACGCAGCAAAAGTGCCCTCTTAGATGCCGCCTAGGGTAGATTAAACAGGATAAATGCCTTCTAGAGTGGCCCAGTGTCCAAGACAGTGTGATTAAGTGCACTCACGGATGCCCTTCCACTGAGCAAACATTACCAAGTGCCCTCTAGAGTGCCCTTCCAGAGAAAAAAACACATGATAAATGCCCTCTAGAGTGTCGTCCCAGTGGACAAAAAGTGATTAGGTGCCCTCTAGACTGCCCTTTCAGTGGAGAAAACAGGATAAAGCGCCCTCTAGGATGTCCTCCCAGTGGACAAAACGTGATAAAGTGCCACACACACATACACAGACTTTAGAGTCAGGCTTGTTAGATCACTTATATTTCTGACAGGGCTTTCAGTACAAATCAACAAACAAACATGACCCTGACAACATCAATGCAGTCCATTTTAATCAGAAGATTATCTAAATGCCATTTAAGTGTATTCCATTCCCTTAAAGGGAAAATTCTGCACTTTTCAAGTCAGTGTTGATGGTAAATGTAGTCAACTGAAGCACAGTTGTGCAATATTGATCAAGAAAGCTGAGTTCTCCTGCACACGGTGCTGTGCAGCAGTGCCTACATGTACCAGGATGCATTGTGGGCAGATTTGTGATTCCCACATCGCTATTACTTTGTTGGCTAAAACATAGCGTTAAGTGAACAAAAGTAGTCAACTAGCACATCCCTTGGCAACCCAAAGGTGCATCACTGTAGTTGTAGTTTTCTTGCTCAATACAGCACACGCTGAGGAATTTATTGCTCCAACTGACTACTTTTACCATCAACACTGACTGTACATCCATGAGAAAACCGCCAAATTTTCCCTTAGAACTCCATCACACATTAACAGCTATATGAGGGAACATAGCAGCTGATCTTGTGCAACACAAAATCATATAAGAACACTGTTTTTTTTCAATAAGACTGATTATGGATTTAAAAAAGGAACATCAGGTAAAAGTGACTGTGGTCCCCTGAACTCAGCAGTGTTATGACTGTGCCCAGTGCAGGGCAATGTACACACACACACACACACACGCTGTGTATTCAGGCTCATGGGTGGGTGTGTGGGGCTCCTGCATGCAGCCCATTCCTGCTCACAGTCTGATGCACACAGCGCTCTGACTTGATCGGACTTTTTGAGCTGCGGTATGATGATTGTGATTGTACAGACTGTCCTAAAAGTTTGTTTTCTTTACCCATACAATAAATTTTTTCGAATAAGCACATCATGTAATGCATCCTGTCAGTAAAATGGAAAGCCAGCTCTTTATTTTGGATCTGTAGATTGTATTTCTCATTTTTTGTTCAGTGTGTTTGCATGCTGTGTGTTTACCACAACAATGTGACAATATCTGCCATACTTTGCCAAATTTTATTGTACCATTTTCAAATTTATGAAGACCTGAAAATAACCTTAAAGGGATAGTTCAGTTTGTTTAAAGGGTGGTGGTATGAGGTACTTATCCATAGTGTATTACCTACAGTAGATGGCAATCAGCACCATACAAATTTTAAGCGTATGCTATATTTAAAATATTTTCACCACTTTACCTTGTCATCAAACAGGCTTTTCTGATGAAAAACTGCAGTTATATAAGCCAAATATCACAATCTCCAAACCAACCAGACTCCTTTAACAAAACCTGTGATTTTACTTTGCGGAAAACAGGAGTTACTGGTCTACTGCTGACTCAGTTGGTCAGTTTGTTTGTGTTATTTTGTGACTCTGGTGTTTTAAAAAGCTAATTCACTGAAGTCACACATTAACACAAGCATACTTAAGTGATCAAGGCAGCAGTGGGTCAGTAACTCCTGTGTTCTGTGAGGTAAAATTACTGTTGTTGTCAAAGGAGTCTGGCTGAGTAAGAAAGAGCAATATTCAGCTTGTATAATGGCAGTTTTACATCAGAAAAGGCTGTCTGACGGCTAAGTAAAGCGATGAAAATATTCTAAATATAGTGTACACTGTAAACTGACTGGATTTTTTAAGGTGAGTTTTTTAAAATGGCTAAAATATGTCAAATAAAACAATTTTGTTGCTGACCCTGTCCACAGAAGTACATTGCTTAGCTTCCTGCACTGGTGTTCCTGCTGCTTCTCCAAATTGGGGGTGTGCCGATCACCATCTACTGGAGGTAATACACTGACTATGGATAAGTACCTCACACAACTCCGCTTGAAATAATCTGAACTATGCCTTTAATCTGTTGATCCAGACCTTCCATTGCTCCGTCTGAACTGGATGCATTCTTCTGTTGTTGTTTACAGGGAATTTGAAACTACATATAACTAAATGCAAAGCAGTAAGCTGCAAGAGGTGAGAGTTGTCGCTGTCTATGTTAGCTCCACTCCAGGTTACAATCAAGTTTCTTTTTTTTTTAGCACATGGACCCAAAGGCTAACTGATGTGTGTATTTCTATATTTTTTTATTATTTGTATCTCTATTTTCTGTAAAAATATAAGTCACAAGCATACGTAGAAAAATAAAAAATTAAGAGATTCTGGACAGTCTTTGTTGTGCCTTCATAAAATATACAAATCAGGAGTGGAGATAGTACGTTAAGTGGTGTTAAGAGTCCCTTGTTCAAGTGTAAAGTGTCCCTGTTGGTTTTGTTGGTCAAGAGGTTAATGTCAATACAGTGCGTGTCTGTGTCCCAGTGTTGCTACTGGCAGTGGTTGACCAGGTGGTCAGTGTTGATCGTGGCACTTCTTCTCCAGAGCGGAGTTCAGCCTCTCTCCGGCACTGCTGCAGGATTTCAGAGCGTCACTGTTCCTGCAGATTCACAAAGAGAGACATTTTATCAGCTGTTGCACTACATTCACGTCACAGCTTTCAAATTGTGTGGATAAAAGATGATCCTACCTGGATGTGAAGGTGTGAAGCAGCGAGGCGACGTGCTGGGGGAAGTATTCCTGCTGGACGGCGTGCTCCAAACACAACAGCTGACCTGGGACCAGCGACACCTTTTTCATCTTACCCTCTCCCTGAAATACAGAACAGAAAAGCAGAAACCTCAATGAACCGTATATATCATTTTATATCAAACAATGACAGAGAGGAAAAGAAATACAGCGAGGACTTTAGGTGCCCTGAAGAAAAGCTGATGTGATTGATTGAATGGATCAGCTGGTGTTTCTTTTTAACCAGGACATAAAATGACTTGATGTAAATGTGAATAAAAGAAAGAAGCAGTGTTTGAGGTTGAACGGCAGAGAAAATTTCTATGGGCAGAATTGTTCAATCCAAAACCTTCTGGTACACTCGGCTTCAGCAACTGGGTCTGAAGCAAACTAAAGCCCCTTTTACACAGAACAAATACCCACTAACATCTGGCTTTTGTCCTGGGTCAAATAACTCTGCAGTAGTCACGTGTTTTTATTAGAGCTGCAATGATTAATTGTTTAATCGATCATTAAAAGATTATTAAATTAATCGCCAACTATTTTGATAATTAATTAATCGTTTTGAGTCATTTTTTTTAAAGAACAACTGTCCAATTTCAGCTTCTCAAATGAGAATATTTTCTGTTTTTTTTTAGTCCTCTATGACAGTAAACTGATCATCTTTGGGTTGCAGACACAACAAGACATTTTTTGAAACAACGATCAACATTTTTCACCATTTCCTGGACCAAACAACTAATCGATTGATCAAGAAAATTATTAACAGATGAATTACTAATGAAAATAATCATTAGTTGCAGGCCTAGTATTTATCGGCTGTGTCGATGGACTGGCTGAGAGTCAACGAAGGCTTATCGCCGCCATCGGTAACTTCTGCAACTCTTTTGCTCCTTTTTCATACACGTGCTGCTTGGCTTGAGTCAGTTTGATTCAGTACGTCAGCCCGTCACAGCAGCTTGAAGGTGTGAACTTGATGGGGTGTAAGAAAATATCGATACACTTGAGCACTGCAATATTATGTTTTTGTTCTTGCCAATACACTTTTGACTGGTGAAGCACTCGTCGTTAGTCATGCATCTGAAGTTGGATAAACACTTCCTATAATAAAAGTCTCCTGTTATTTTGTTATTTAAAAGCAGCAAAATCAGGGAATGTTGAGTCTTCATCAACAGTAACTTAACACAACTTTTATATGGTAGGAGAGAAACTCAACTTCTAACCAGAGTTACAAGCTACAATAGACTATCAACAACACAAAAAGACAAACAAAAACACAGACAGGCGAACCAGTGTACTGATAATGGGAAAGGGGTCAGTGGCATATTTTTAGCAAGTTTAGCTTCTTCACAAAAAGCCTGCATATACACACTAATTTTAGTGTACACGGTATGTAAATATTCACAAAAACACATGTAAACAAAGTCTCTACACCTGTTTTATACCAAAATTAGCGTATATTTGCATTCATTTGCGTATTTGTAATTCCGCTAAAAAAAAAAAAAATTCTCATTGCCGGCAGACAAGTTTGCCTCACTGTGTTTTTTTCTGATGTATCTCAGTGGACGTCTCTAACGTGCCAGAAAACGAGTCAGTAAACAGCAGAAAGCAGCAAGGAGGCCAGCAAGCCTCTCTTTCAAACTTAACGCTGACTATTTTGGAACAATATTCAAATGCTACTTGAACAGAGATGGATGGGATTTGTGGCTGAGAGTCGCAGCAGTTACTGACAGAGAAAACAAGCCTTCACAGCATTGTGCCAGAAAGGAGACAAAAATGAACATGTCCTCCCGGGAGTCTTTTGCCTGGGAATGATTGCCAATTGTACCCTTTCCCACTGAAAACAAAACCAGATGTTAATGGACTTTGTCAGCTCCAGATTCAGCACCTTGGACAGAGCACATCATGACACTCTGATACACTAACAAAAATGTTCTGGAGGAAGATTTGTTAATAAGACTTTGAACACATCATTTGTCTTTATACTTGTGTTCTCATCATATTCTATTTAGCAGGAATCAATCTCCTGCGTTACATTCATTTTTCTGTTTTGTATGTCATGGTAACAGTCTTAATTATAAAGTCGACCCATAGAAGCTAGAAGAGAAGATTAAAGTTAGCTAGAGAACTCTTGTTCACACTTTATTTTACAGTACACTAACAAGACGTAAAAAGCTGGACTTGGTATCAAATTAGACAAAAACTAGAAATAATAAGTTCTTTATTAGACAGTTTTAGACCTTTCATTATTACCTTTTATTCTGTACTGTAAAATAAAGTGAAATCACATATGTGCTACTTGAGACATAACCTTCTTTGGATGGTCCCATACAATTGTCGGAGTAGCCAAGACTGATGCCTACTTCTTTGATCAAATCACATCACCTGACTACAAAATTACAATAAGTCTGTGCAGTCACCCATAGACAAAATATTCCTCCACCTCTATAATTTGGGCCTTTACTTTAAGATCTGGTTCACATGTTGTTTTTAAATGGGCAAGTAGCAGATATGTGATTTCACTTCAGCTTGGAGTACAGTTCTGTTGTTATGTATCCTTAATTACCCTCTAATAAAGTCTAATAAGGGTCTAATAAAGAATATATTTCCAGTTTTTGTCTAATTTGATAAAGTGTAGCGTGTTACATCTGATTAGTGTGTTGTAAAATGAATTGTGACCACACTTATAGCAATTATTAATTAAAATAAATAAATGAGTCTTTCCCTTTTAGGAAAATTAAACAGCCCCAGAGCCTATTAATGCTGTGTCAGATTCAAGGGTAGGGGGGTGTAGTGTGGCAGCACTGTACCTTGAGGAATCCCATCATGACGAGCAGCGTAGAGAGGAAGCTGTATGACTGGAAGGCTGAACCAGAGAGGAGCTTCTTCAACACGGCGTCTGTGGTGGGACACAGGGATAAAGGTCATTTAAATGAGACGGCACGTGACCAATGAACGGTGTCGTGCACGAACGCGCTAAGAGAGTGGCGATCCTTGAACGTGCTCACATTTTTTGGTGAACAGATCAGTGGGAAATAACGAGTCATTCACTCCTGAGGGAGAAAACAGTGCTCACATCGTCAGCTGATTAAAAAAAACGTGGGACTGCATTAGAGAGAGTAAAAATGTGCGTGAATAGGGACAGCAGTGTTGACGTGATATAGAAACTTCCTTTGATCACAAAGCCTCACGTTTCTGTATAATTCTGTGGTGTATCAGTTAAGTCGATTCACAAATAAAATAAACACAAAAACATGAATAATGCGCACCATTTAGCATAAGCTCATTATGTAGACTCCAGTGTCCCTGGTAGGAGGGCGTTCTATTTCAAATTAAATTAAGAAGTTCTCTGTGAACTGAACTTTAAGCTAGCTCTTTTTTTAAGTGTGAACAAGCATAACACTGCCAATTAAGGATCAAATCCATCGACAACAGTGTTTGAACCACTAGAGGAAAAGGCTAGAGCAAAATCCTGCTTGTTTTCAGTAGTAGTGGAGGCATTTTATTCACCAATAGTTTCCAGGACAGCTGTCTTGGTCTCTGGTTCCTCACTGTACAGAGAGGCGATTTTCAGAAGGATGTCGGCTGCTTTCTGTGGGTCAGACGTGTTCACCTGGTGAGACAGAAGAGGGATTTTTTTTTTTTTTTATTAACAAGTTATATCCATTCTATTTGTACACCTAACCCAGCACAGGAGACATCAAAAAGGACACTTACAGTACATCAGATTGTGGCAGCTATTATTCCCTTATTATAAACTCATACCTGCTGCTGCAGGTTTGTCCTCGTCTCTCCCAGCTGAATGAGCTTCTCTGCAGAGGGGCAGCTGAGGAAAGACATGATCTCTGCCTGAGGGTGGACACAAAGTCACAATCACAAACACAGCAGGGATCCCAATTTACGGTTCATTAGTGCAAAATAATTAAGTTATACAACATATATCGAATCATTCAGCTTGACATGGTGTTTAAAGCTATGAAGCTCATTACAAACTGTTTAGTTCATTTGTTTAGAAAGTAACTTGAACCTGATCTGAGGGTTGTTGTGTTGTAAATACATAAATATATAAATATACAGAACATGCACTTTGTGTCATCTTACTGGGATCTGAGGTTTTTCAGGGCTGTCGTCTTTTCTCATTATTCCGTTTTCCTTCACATTGTCATTGTCCTCGTCACTCGCATCATCACCACCAATGCTTTCAGGGTCATCATCATCATCATCCTCATCCTCATCCTCATCCTCATCCTCATCCTCATCCTCAGGCTCGCCCTCATCATCACTGTGGTGAAGTCAAAGGAGCATCATTTTATTTGTCAGAAAAAAAATGAGCCTTGTGTCCTTAACACACCAAAAGCAAGACGAGCTGAGCAACATTGCGGCTTTTATTTTTTTTGGACCAAGGTCTATTTGTCTTAAGTTCTGCTTCTGACGTGTACACATCTGACCAATCAAACTGCTCATTGCTGATGACATAACGTTCAAAATATTCAACATGGTGAATCACTTGTTTCACAGAACTCTGATTTATATGAAAAAAGGGGCAAACAACTACAGATACGAGTTAAAAGACAGTGTAAAAAGGAATAGAAAATGAAGCTTCAGTATGACGATGGTGTGTATATCAAGCTTCAACAGTCTACGGAAAATTTTGTTTCAACTTCCGATCAGGTGAACCCCCTCCTCTGGAAGAGCATGAAAGAACAAAACATACAGAGCAGACGGCTTTAACTGCCTTACCAAGAGACAGACACTGCTCAGGGTCAATCAGCTCTCTGAAATGACTCCTCTGCCACTTGGTTCCATCCCCAAAATATGTCGGGGAAACAGCTGTGATGCAGTTTCAGCTCCTGAATTAAGCAGTGAAACTCACCGAGTTCTCCTGTCTTTCTCAATATTCAGTGAACCCAGGTACAGTATGTTGTCTCTTCTTCTTTTTTTAGCCCCAAGTCATCATCACTTGATGTTGACGACATATTTTCACTGCAGTGTGATTTTTTTAAAAATAATTCATTTGCAAAATAATTTGCACTTGATTTGATTATTCAAGCGCATCCAAATTTCACCTCCCAAATATTCACATTTTCCTGCAGTTTATTGGTGGTGTAAAGGCCTTTACACACACTCACACACACATTACCTGAGTGATGCCAGCATGTCTCCTTTGTCCATGTTCTCCATAGCTTCTCTCAAAGCCTCACAGCCCTCCTCTCCCAGACAGTTACCTGTTAAAGTCACATAAGAGTCTTTTTTTTTTTTCTTTTTTAAACCACATTCACCACAGCCATGATGTTAACTAATAGCATCTCTGATGCTAACTCCTTTCATTTGTACGGTTTGAAAACAAATTGTCAAAAACTTTTATTTTAGGAAAAGCAGACTTTCATACAGGGCACTTCAATTAATATTTATTTGGTGTTCTGATATCTGCTGGTAAGAAAATAATCACTAGGCACTGGTTGCATCCTGACTTCCCCATAATAGAGGAATGAACTGATATTATTACTTGAATTTATACAATGGAAAAAAAATACATTCTCATTTTGCTTATGAAAGGACATATTTATGGTTTATGGTTTATTAACTTTTTTTGTTTGGAAGTCAAAGTTCAAAATGACCACTAATGGCCATTCTTATAGTTCTAATTCTCTCTGTGACTGCAAGGCTATGTCTCTGTCTCTGTAGTTGGTAAAATGCCCTTGACTATCCTTTAATTAAATCCATGACACCATGTAATTCCATAAGTGCTACAGGATCTTCTCACCCATGGGGCACCCTTCACATAACCGCACCTTCTGCAATGAGAGTGATATCTGTTCAAAAGTCAGTGTGCGTACCATTCAGGTCCACTTTCTCCATATGAGGTTTGTCCAGGACAGCCTGAGCCACCACCAGTGCTGCAGCCTCGGTGATCTCACCAAATGACAGACTGAGCTCCTGCAGATGGGGAACATGACAGAGCACTGTGAACGGGCCGCTGACAGAAAGGACACAGGCGGACATAAAGGCTGAAATGTGATGGTGAACTGACCTTGAGGATCGGCAGCCCCTCTCTCAGGACTGCAGCGAGGGCGATGGCTCCTTCAGAGCGCACCAGGCAGTCACCGAAGTTGATCACCTGGACGTTCCTCAGGTGTCTCAGAGCCTACATGGCCGACAGTAGAAAAGTGGGTACAGAAACTTTTTGGCTGCATTTCTGTTCTATTTGTCGTGAGCGAGAGAACATGCCTCACCTGTGCCATGGCCAGTGTTCCCCTCTTGGTGAAGGTGTTGTCATTGAAGTTGAGTACGCGGAGTTCTGGGTTGTTTCGCATGGCTGAAGCTAACGCCATCACGCCTGGATAGTTGATGCCGTTCTGGGGCATGTGGACTTCTTCCAGGCTGCCCATCAGCTTGCATTGACAAACAGAGAGAAGTCTGAGTTTTAAGGGGCCAGGTCACATCTTCAAATGTCTGCTTTGTCTCATGTTTTGTCTAACCAACAGACCAAAATGCAAAGATTTTTAAAATCACATTACCCCACTGCTAAAGACACTACACTGGCTACGTGTATCTTTTAGAATTAATTTTAAAATTCTTTTACTTGTTTATAACGCTTTGAATGACCTCGCTCGTCCCTACATAAGTGATCTTTCATTTTATGTTCCAGCCAGATCACTGAGGTTTTCCAACACTTTTCTTTTAAATGTGGAAACTGTGATATATTTACTGTAATAAATCAGATGTCATTAGAGATTATGGACACATGCCAAGTTGAAATACTCGCTTCTCTGACGATGTTACAGTTGTTGTGTCCTCCTTTGACATTTCCAGCCTGTAACTTGTGTCATTGTTTGCCTGTTTCATGTTAAATTAATGCTGAATGGTCGCAGAACGAGTGTATTGAGTTGTAACAAATCATGTAGTGTGTGTATTAGCTTTACATTGACAGACACTTGTCAAACAAGTCTAGAGAGGAGGGGGCAGGGGGAAACAACTCACTTCAACCATAGATTGTATATTAAATAGGATTTCAACCTATTTTTTTTATAGTCTATGGTGCTTACTTAACAGTGAGAGTGCCTTTTGTTTTTATGCTCCTAAACTGTGGAACTCACCACTTCTGTATATTAGAATGGCTTATAATTTTTAAATGGGAGTAAAGTTATAACCTTTGTCTCTGAAGCTTAAATCGTTGTTTTTTTTTTACATTATTTTTTTTATCCCTAGTGTTCTCTCACTTCAGTCTACTGACTTTTATTTATTGAATGAGTCAAATATAGAGAAAATATCCTTACATTAAAATAGCTGGAACTGGGGAATGTTCAATAAATTACTTTAAAAATTAAGTGATTATGAAATAGTGTGTTTTTATTTTCTGAGAACATTAAAGATATATATTCTTTAACAGCATCAGAGGGGAAAAAAACACTTGATTTAGTAGAAGAGTGTTATTCCATGTATTACACAACCTGTCAATCGGTCTGGGAAGGAGAGTTTTCTACCTGAAAGGCCTTGGCCAGGGCGCGGGCTCCTTCATTTTCCAGGCGGTTTCTCCCTGCGATGAACACTCTCAGTTTGAGCGGAGCTCCAAGTGCAGATGACTGTCTGTGGCACTCAATCAGAGCTTCAGCCAGGATCTACACAAACCACACAGCGCTGTTAATCTGACACAAACATGCATTAAAAGTTGTCCTCTGTGCAACATGTTTGCAGTTGGATATTGTAAATCTGGAGCTTCTTTTCTCCCAGGTTGTTTGGGGGTAGAACAAAAGAACTACTTGAAGTCTGCTATTTGGAGGTGCATGAGAGGCTGACACTGTTGGGTCAAAACATATTAAGGCATTCAGCATCACCATCTGTGAACTCACCTTTCCTCCTCCGATCCCCATGCCACAGTTGTTGAGCTTCAGCTCCCTCAAAGTGTGGCAGGAAGGGCTCTTCAGCAGCTGCTCAATCCCCTTCACACCGTCTGGACCGAATGCGTTATCGCTCAGGTCCAGCTCAGTCAGCCTGGCCCCTGCACTCATTAACGCACTGCCCAGAGACCTCTGATGGAAGCACAGATAGAGTATGTGTGAAGTAAGCATGTTCTGAGACATAACACCTCACCACAAAACAAATTCTTAAACGCCAATGAGCTGCATGAAGCAGTGTCTGAAATCCTCACCAGGGCTGTTGGGATTTCAGAGCGCAACCTTCCAGTGAACATGTCGCTCCAATAGCATCTCTGAAACACACAGAGTTTTAGACAGAAAGAAAACAGCATGGTGAGTCATCTTTACTTCAACAATGGGCAGAAGGAACTTGAAAATACTAGTACAGGAAAGCTGGGTATAGAATCACAGGACTGTTTCCTGTCCAACCAAACTATGTCTTCAGTAGAGCAGCAAACAGCAAAGTGTTTAAATTTAGAATGAATGCTTGATCAGATTCTTAAACCTTGGTCACACCCCATGACTTTCATAGTCATCAGATCACTGTTACTTGTGACAAGCAGTTACTCATTACAAGATCTTTTACCTGAGAAACCCCCCACAAGTTTACCATGTGAGGCAGCTGATTTGCGAGATCATAAGAGCACACCAGGCTTCAAGTTATCCATTTGTGTCAACAAGTGCTGGTGGCTACTTAAGAAGCACCAAGTGTCCACAGCACCTGCTAGCACCAAACCATGCAAAACACTGAAGCCTCAATATTTTCTGTGGTGGTACACCACAGAGACACTGCATTATTTCTTTTTTTGTGGAAAAACTTCATGCTGCTGTGAAGAGCAGACACTCTGCGGTGCATCGGGATGCACACTTTTACTCTTTCTCTGACTCTGTCATTAATGTCAAGTTGTCAAATCTTTGTACAGCCAAATGGACAGTAATGGACAGTCAACTTACAAATAGCCCTAGTGCTTATCTGCATATAGAGCAGTGAAGTGAGATCCAATCACAGGTGGTCACCTGAGACATCTTGTAATGACATGTACTTAGA
The DNA here is from genome assembly GCA_027495735.1 of Lutjanus campechanus. Lineage (NCBI taxonomy): Eukaryota > Metazoa > Chordata > Actinopteri > Lutjaniformes > Lutjanidae > Lutjanus > Lutjanus campechanus. The sequence continues at coordinate 21,475 of JAJHUR010135988.1, read as the reverse complement.
GCCGTCCACTTGTGATCCCAGAATGCTGTTATGTTAATACCAGGTCTGAACAGAATCTTAGTATTAACATAATGCTGATTTCAATTTTGTTACTTTTACCATATATTTTATGTAAGGAAAGTTCATGTTTGGCTGTTTTTATTAACACAAAACATTACTGCATTTTAGAAATGTAATTTTGTTAAATGATAATCAGTGTATGACATTCATAAAAGAATCCTCTGGGCAATTAGAATATTTCATGTGAAAGCATTTAGTGACACTGAGTTCAAATAGCACAGAATGATGGTCTAGTAAAAAAGCATTTCAACTCGTGCAACTAAATCTATATACATTTATTATGTAATACATACATTATATTAATGTCCTTCTTCTTGTATTAAAACACATGAAAACTTCCTTAAAATTAGGTCCTATATTGCACATACCTTTACTGGTCTTAGGCTATTTGATCAATTTAAGGTGACAATTCACCCCAATATTTCTTCACAGTAAAAACTGTAGTTACACCATCACTAAGACTCTTTTCTGATTCACTACGATCTACAGACACAATTGGCACATGTAATTTACTCAGTAACATCATGAACTAACCTGTGATGAAGTATTTGTCACAGACACACATACTGACTGGCCGCT